>JACEII010000008.1:13024686-13060503 GCA_014332785.1 Antheraea mylitta | reverse complement strand
ATTCGAACAATTTCAATGTTTCACATCTGCCAGGCGTCCCGTGACGGCTCAATTGTTTTTTTTTCCACCGATCTAGTTAGCTAACATCTTCTAGTTGAAAATGTATTGCTCAGTACTTTAGGTGTGATCCTGCGGCTGCACTTGGTTGGCGTATTACTATTTTGAGCTATATCGTCACGTAACGTGACGAACGCATATCATAAATTACAGGAAAAAAAATAATCGGTAGATATTGACAAATTACTGTAAAAATGATGAAAATCAAGTGACGATATACAGTATTTACAAAAGAAGTAAGTAATTATTGTGTTTTAATCAAGCTTGTATAATATTTTAATGACATTTTATCAGAGATAATAAATTTTACCTTTATTTGAAAATCAAACTCCAAGATCAATATCACAGACTGTATAGTTTTATTGGGTGGTATGTCGAGGCGAAACGAAAATTCAAAGAGATCAATATTGGTATTTCCTTTTATATCAAACTGTTGCACCTGTGAATATATAAAGATATGATTCCAAGTATAATCGAAATTAATTTTGGTTCATTATTTCGTATATATTTTTTCGAAATATTTTTCTTAGATAATACAAAGTACATATACCATATATGCCTGAAGAATTTTAAAATTTAAGTATATATATAGTACCTGGCCGACCGAGCCTAACTCGGTTATTTAAAAAAAACATTTTTAAATTAATATGTACTGTTAGGTTTGCCCCACAAATTTAGCTTCTTTTTATCAAAAACAATATATTAAAAAGATATCTCTCTTATAATTATAATAATTAAGTTATTTTTTTTATTAAAATAAACTGTTTGTTTTTACAAAAATAAAATATTAAAAAAGACATCTCTTTTGCTGTCACTCGGATTCGAACTGGGCTTAGACGAATTTTCGAATCAGCCTTCAACGAAGCAGTTTTCTATAATTGAAATCTAGCTACATCGATTTATCATCCCCGAAGCCATCTACATACTAAGTTTCACGGAAATAGCTGCCGTCGTTTCCGAGATTCTGAATATAATAATATACAAGAATTGCTCGTTTAAAGACAGATCAGTGTTTCCCAACGTGGGGCCCAAGTACCACAGGGAGGAATTTGATAGTTTGGGGGGCAATTTAAAAATCGACACGACTTTAATCCTTTCGCTTTGGGTTATTTACTTAAATGCTGTGCTAGATATCGGTGACGAATTCAAGAAAAGGCAGATTCTTAAGAAAATATGCTGTAAATAATTCTTAGGTATAATTTCGTTTGATGCTACCAAAATATCAATGGGTAATTAGAGTCGTCAAATAAGTTTTTCATCATATGTTTTGAAATCTTACTTACGATATTTTGATAACAATTTCATAGTGATCTCTTCCTAAACCTTATCATTTATATTTCTTAAGGGAACAAAACAATTTTTAAAGGTTAAAAATTATGTATAGAGGTGTTTTTACAAATTTTAGAAATGTTAAGATGTGGCATGGCCTAAAAAGTTTGCGAAACACTGTATTAGATAGTTAAATAATAATTGAGTTATCATAGTTAACATTACTGGGCTCAGATGCTGTGCTGAATCACGTAAATTTAAATGTTATAAAATATCATTTACGGTAAAAAAATGTAATGAAACGTTAGGATAATCGTAGGCTATTTTATAGTTACTAGGTAATCATCTATTATTCTCAATTTGAATATTTTTCGTCCATCATTTTTGGGGAATTTCGATAGCGACGCTTCAAAACCGGTTTCTTTTTTACAGTTAATGTGAGCTTTGTTGTATCGTAGGACATATACATTATACCTATAATCTTATTATCAAGCGACGGCGTTTGTACTGTTATTTCATATTGAAGCGATCATGGCTAAGTGGTTTGCATGTTCGGACACCGCGTCGATCGACGTATGTTCGCATCCTTACGAATAAGTCAGTTTTCTGTGGAGGAAAATATCGTGATGAAACTATTATAGCAAAGTAATAAGTTTTTTAACCCCGCCTCACTAGCTACCACCCTGAAATTCAAAGTCTGATGTCAAATACCTACAGGGAGGTATGTTTCGGCAGCTAATTTGCAGCTAAGAGCGAGTCTGTTTAGTATTTACCATCTCAGATTCTGTTGTCATTTAACGTTAAATGAGATTGTGGTATTTGATTTAAAACCTGTTCGGTACTATTACAAAAATTTAAAAATGCATTGAATACTTGCTTTAAAATGGTTACGTTTTAAATGCAGCGCGCTCGCTGAATTTTCGCTATCTTGGTCTTTTGTCTCGCTTTGGTTAGGTTAGGTTAGATTTGCGAAAAAATGATAACGCGAACTTGCCTCGGGCGAGCGCGGTGGATTTAGTACGAAATCTTTTTAAAGCAAGTATTTAACACGTATTTAACTTTTTTGTAATAATACCGAAAAAGTGTAAAAAACAGTAAAAAATCAAGGCATAATAATCTAGGTAAATAAGTATGTTCAGGAATCATTTAATGAAGTACCTGTATTTCTGCACATCTTTCAGCTGCAATGATATCGTCATCATTCAACATTTCGACTTCACTACAAACTATAGGCTTTCGAGGATCATCAGTCTCGGCCACTAGGAAATAGCCGTACGTGAATTGTACTGCAGGTTGTTCATAAAAGAAATGGTACTTTAGCCAGAATCCTAAAAAATATATTAGTATACGTATAAATCTCAATAGTTTAACGTATTCCCGGGGTGCTGAAATGGTCGATCGCGAGTGCTTTTTGAGTCGTCTTCGAGAAACATTAGGCGATATAGAACTTATTAACTCACTTAACACAGATTTTGTTTTAGTAATTAGGTAACTAAAACAAAATGGCATCAATAAACAACTAAAATTTATTTGATCCACATTCAGGCCAAAATAAATATCTCATTTTTATCATCGTTTTTAGCGGGAGTCGCCTACAGCCTATACATATACTTGTAGCCTTTCAGAGTCGATCGATCATAGTCTAACAATATTGAGGTGGACCGCTAGCTGTTTAAGTTTGAGCTGACCTAATCTAATAACTCTACGATATAGATAGGTAGTTACATGAAATACCTACATTTATATAATTAAGTATTTTATATAAATTACTTACCTCTACTATTATAGGTTATAATAAATGGTAAAATAATATTAAGTATTGTTGTTACACAAACAAATAATGTCGCTTTTGATAAAAAATAGCTTTTGTATTGTATTTCCACATTTGTAGCGTATAACTTAAATAAACCCATTTGCTAGATTACTTTAACAAAGGTTTAATTAGGGAGATTAAATTATAAAAATAATCATAAGATATTAATAAGAAACATACAAGATTGGTATGCTGTTTATGGTTATGTTGTAGTTTATATTAGACTTTGTCTTCTCCTCATACTGAGGAATTCAATATATTTCAGATGGCCATGGTATACCCAGGATTAAATATAACTATGTGATAGTAACGTATTAAATTTGTATCGTAATTCTGTATTTGTTCTGGACTTTGATTTAGTGATAATTTCTTTGCACGCACTTTCTTTAAAATATGTAACACAAAATAGAGAAATAAAAGGACTTAGAATCAACAACACTGACATGTACATTTGTAGTGACTTTTATATGTTTTGAATAAGCAACAGCAGGTTGCTAAGCAACCATTGAATATTAGGGCTTGTTCACACACGATGATAGTACCACATGGATAGTGTCGCGGTTATTTGGTAAGGTCTGTACGAAAATAAAGATGCATGTCATGCCTCACCTATATAAGTAATCTCTGCGTGCTCTTCCTCGCATTGTGATTTAACAAGACCTTAAATTACACTCGCACACACATTAATTGAATTATACATTCACGTTTTCGTACGAAATGTCATAAAATTAAAGTTGCGGGAGAATTACGTAGCTCCTGGCTATGTCACCCGCTTTGTCAGTTTGGCTAAAACGTTAACATTGATTGTGAATAGAATATGTTTTTCAAACAATTGAAAGATCTCTGGTAATTATAAATACCGTATATGGAGGTAAAATTAAACAGTCTATACTTCGTGTTTTGCTGTTACGTTCTCCAAGTCAGTCTCGGCTAAAAATATATAACATAGCGTGAAATTAGCGTAGCGTAAAGTACTAAATTTAATATTTTCTTCAGGGTTTGACATCCGTAAAACAAATATTTGTGTGATGAGAATTAATGTAAATTCTTTAATAGTAGTACGGTGAAGCTGTTAACGCCTTGTTAGGTCAATAGAGTGATCAGTTCGAAAAAAATTTTTTTTTTATTTACACAATAAGGTAGATATATATATATATGAATTTTTCTCCCCTCTTCTACAGATAATATCTTTCAAATAATACATCTATATATAAAATAAAACATAAGAAACCTGATTAAAAAGTATAATTAATAGTACGAAAGTAACAAAAACCAGTTCAGCATAGTAATAAGAGTCGTTCTTATTTAAATACATCTGAGTGAATACAAACAATAGGAGTACTGGATACAGTGGGTTACGGCACTCATCCTGACAACTGACACCGTACCGGTGAATGATCTTTTATGCAACCTTTTTAGTATATAAACATACAGAAATGATCAAACTGCACCATTCGCTGTGATACCGTCTTGGAACACAGTGAGGTCCTCAAAAAGGACACAATCTTTCTACACGTACAGTATCTACGCAAAAATGTCAATGGTTCGAAGATCTAGTATGGACAGAATGTCCTCCAGCATGACGTCCAGCATGACTGGGATGGGTCTGGGTGGAATTACTGGACTGACTTCGGGGATGAGTACCCTGAGCTGCATGCGCGAACAACAGATGACGATCGGTGGCATGCCTTCTAACTACGTTCCTGGTCTGTCCGCATATTATAACATTTCTAGTTTTTGCCAGCGTCCAGGACAACCCCGACGATGGCCGATGCAGCGAGCGGGGCCTACAGCGCAACATCGTCCAGGGCGTTCCCATAGCACTGGTGCCCTCCACCGTATGAAGCATTCCATGAGAAACAGCCCCAATACTCAGTATACACATAACCTGATCTGTAAAATGGCAGACCAGAATGAACGCCGACGTCGCCAGGATACTTTGGAGACGATACCTCAAAGTTATTACTCACAGCAGCCGTTGAAGGTAGAATTGACAGAATTCTATTCCCGAGACAACTCCAAGGATCATCACACCGAACAATACGATCTCGTGAATGATAACATTCTCCCAAATCCTGTCCTGAGAAGAGGACAGAACTTTTTCTTTGCCGTTCGCTTTGACAGGACCTACGATAAACAGCAGGATATGATTCGTATAGTATTCTGTTTTGGTAAGTAAAATTCACTTAAATTCGAGTTCTCAGATGATTTTCATTCTTTTTTGTTTAGTACCTATTGACGAGCTCCAGTTATGTCAATTTTTTTTTAATATTTGTTTTTCCCTCTAATATTGAAACTTGAAAAAAATAACGAATTATGGATTAATGTCAACTACTACACGATCAATGGTATCGATAATACTATACGTTTAAAATAATATGTTATAAAACTAATTTCAAAATAATTTATAACTTTAGGTCCGAAACCCTGTGTGACCAAAGGAACTCGTGTCGTTTTACCTGTCAATTGGAATACACAGCAAGGCGTCTTTCAACATTCCCGTGATATGATGGGTATGGGTGTGGGAATGGGTATGGGCATGGGAATGTCGCGTATACAAGACAGCAGCACTGCCATGGGTACTATGGGCACAGTGGGCACCATGGGAACTATGAGTTCAATGGGACCGATGAGTGGTATGAGGGAAACTACCACGTATGGCGTACGTCGCAGCTCGTTCAGTAATGAATCATTGCCTCTACAGCACAGTCCTCTTAGCCCACATGGACCAATTGATCGACCAATGATAGATCGTTATGGCGGAACAACCCAGCATTCGTCCTTTGGTCGCGGTTATGGATCACGTCATGGATCACGTCACGGATCCATGCAAAATCTGGCGCAACTTGCTCATGATATGGATAGATGGGATATAAGCATTCAACGCCAAGACGGCAATACTATAACATTCCAAGTTCATGTTCCTGCCTCTGCACCCGTTGGCGTGTGGAACTGTTGGGTGCAAACTAATCGCTTCGGCCAGCGTGATAATCGCCACGACTATAAATGCGATGAAGATATTTATATTCTATTCAACCCTTGGTGTCGTGAGGATTCTGTTTATCTAGATAATGAATCGTTCCGTAAAGAATATGTCCTTAATGAACAGGGCAAAATATGGTGTGGCACATGGCGTCAACCTAAAGGGCGCAAATGGATTTACGGTCAATTTGATGATGTGGTATTACCTGCTTGTATGTATTTATTGGAACGTAGCGGCCTAGAACATTCTGAACGGGGTAATCCAATTCGTGTTAGCAGAGCGATTTCCTCAATGGTTAGTTAAACATTAGTTAATTTTTTAGTTTTATATTCATAGATGGTTTTGAAAAAATCTCTATATTTTTGTTTTAGATCAATTCAAATCATGATGACGATGGTCTAATGGTTGGAAGATATGACGGCGAATATAAAGACGGTGTAGCACCTCATGCTTGGACAGGTTCAGTTGCTATTATGGAGCGATACCTCACTGATGGAGGTCGACCAGTAGAATATGGGCAATGCTGGGTATATTCAGGCTTGGTTGTAACAATTTGCCGGGCTCTTGGTAAATAATAAATTAAATTAAATAATTATCTCTCTTACATCGGTTATTATAAAATCAAATTTAAAATTGTAGGTATTCCTTGCCGATCTGTGACTAACTACGTGTCAGCTCATGATACAAACCGTACCTACACTATCGACAAATACTTTGATCGAGACGGTAATGAAGTTCCTAATGGTCCCGATGAAGACTGCTACGATTCTTGCTGGAACTTCCACGTTTGGAACGATGTATGGATGCAACGACCTGACTTGCCACAAGGTACATATAAATCCAAAATATTATATACTTTGGTTTACTAATATAAAGCTCTAAAATGACAATTGAATAAATAACTATTCACCACAGGTTACGGTGGCTGGCAGATAATTGATTCTACTCCTCAAGAGGAAGCAGAATCGGTGTACCACTGTGGTCCAGCCAGTGTAGAAGCTGTACGCCGTGGTGAAGTGGGTTTCCAATATGATACACCCTTCATGTATTGTCAGCTCAATGCAGAACTCTGCCACTTCCAAGAGGAAGAGAACTCCGAATGGGGATTCATACGAATGGCTTCTAACCAGTATCAGTAAGTTTAAATATTGTATTAATTGAAATATATTGTAACATATAATAGCGGTTCTATATAGTTTATTTTCATTAGTTTCATAGTCTAAAACGTAGTGTCTTATTGTTTGTAGAGTGGGCCGTAAGATACTTACTAAGAATCCTAATCGCGATGATGACGAAGGAGAAAGCGACATGCTAGAAATAACTCATGAATATAAAACTGTGGATGGCTCATCCCCTGAACGCCTCGCTATTATTGCTTCTTGCCGCGGTTACCAACGCTTGCAGCAGTATTATGAGTATCCAGACCGCAATTTCGAAGATGTTTATTTCGATCTTATGGATATTGATATAGTACCTTATGGGCAACCCTTCGATTGCACCATGAACATTCAGGTATATTTATGAAATGTAGTACTTAACATGCTTAATATATTGTATCTGCTTTGAAAAATATTACAATATAAATTTTCCTATTTGTATTTGGTTTTACATTCTACGGAGTGATTAATAATACTATTGTTTGCAGAATAAATCTCATGAAGACCGCACTATTTGGTGTGTATTGACTGCTTCCTCATGCTATTACACTGGCGCTATCGCCTCACGTTTGCGGAGAGCTCAAGGCGAGTTCATCATACGTGCTGGACAACGTGAAGTTCTCAAATTACACGTGACCCCTCAAGAATACATGGACAAATTGGTAGATCATTCTATGGTAAAAGTCCACGCAATGGGTTACGTGAAACAGACACGCCAAGCGTGGTCTGATGAAGATGACTTCCCTCTTCACAAACCAAGGATGCAAGTGCAGGTAAACGTTTAGTATTAATTATGTTTAACAGTCCATTTCAGTTAATTGTGTTATTGTTACTTATTGGAGGATTTCTTTTACTTCTGCAGGTAAGAAGCCAGCCTTGCATTGGACAAGAATGCTCTGTTACATTCAGCTTCCAGAATCCACTCAACGTGCATCTCACCGATTGCTATTTCACTTTTGAAGGAGCTGGTGTACAAAGACCACGTCAGGTAAGGGTTCATAGTATATCTTGTTTACTAATTTTTGTTTACATAGGCATATGTTGCTACTCTTGGTTTTGTCTTTTCAGATACGGTTCCGTGATGTGAAGCCGGGTGAATTCGTGAATTACCAGGAAAAATTCATACCGCGCCGTCATGGAGAGCGTCGCCTTGTGGTCACTTTCTCATCGCGTCAGATGGACGAGATCTTTGGTTGTACCACGGTGAATGTTCGCGGCTAGCTAGCCCCCGGGCCCCGAGCGCCCTCACCGCGCGCTTCTCCGGGGCCTTCCTCTCCTCCAGCGCTGCAGATGGATCGATCGTATGTCTCCTACGTAGCGCCGGAACAGCATTTATATGTCCAAGAAGAAGAAGTCGTCATTGTGAAGACTTCTCCTTAATTTTCCCTTGAAATTTAAATTGGACTTGAGTGAAATTTATAAGAACTTTTGTACTGAAGAATATTAGTTAAGCGATACGATTTTTAAAATGTGGAAGTGTTATGAACTATACCTACTCACTACGACGCGGCTTGCCCTGACGGATAATATTTAGTTTAATTTTATACTTATCAAATGTTATATTATCACGACTAGCACTCATCAAATCAATAAATACAAAAAAAAACATATATATTCATTCACTTTAAATCACAGTGTGTTGTTGTTATTAACTCGAATTAAATATAGCCTATAAGAAAAATGACGGAATTTTCATGTGCCATTTATTTTGATTGTGAGATGTCTTTGCTAAAGAGTTTAAATATAAGAACTAATTCTAAGTAAAAAAAATATTTTATTTTATATTATTCTATTTTATCTATGCTTATTATATATTTCATTTTATTTTTATATACTTACAATTGATATCATTTACGTATAATTATAATGTAATCACTATTTAAGTGTTTTTGCACTGTGTTTGTGTGTTTTTGGGATCTCAAAAATAAAATGCATTCACTGCAGTTTCTGTTTTATGATTTCTTTCGTTTTCCAAATTAGTTTTCAGCATTAACATACTATAATTACTATAATCTTGTACTATACGATATTATACATCCTACTGAATTATTCACTTTTTAAATTGCCTTCCAAAACAATTATAATTCTGTTCGTTTTTAATAATATGTTTATGCTCTTGCAGTGACCGTAGTGTTGATTAGGCGGTGCATTTATTTGCTATTTTCCTTTCGCAAAAAGGACACTAATGTCGTCACGTAGATTTAAGTGTATTTTTTAAAATT
Source organism: Antheraea mylitta (assembly GCA_014332785.1). Lineage (NCBI taxonomy): Eukaryota > Metazoa > Arthropoda > Insecta > Lepidoptera > Saturniidae > Antheraea > Antheraea mylitta. The sequence goes on along the minus strand of JACEII010000008.1, from coordinate 13,051,002 downwards.
TTATTTTTAATAACGGGAAATCAATAGGTAAAAAATGTCGATAGCATTCTTTGCAAAGTTAAGGAATAAAATATAAATACGTCTATGATCAATATTTTGCTTAAAAAACGGTGACAGTTTTAGAGTGACTTAAATTTCATGACATATATCGGTAGTAGTTAACACTGAGGACATTTTGATAAAAATATTTCTTCTAATAACACAATTTTCTTGATGATAGAAGTCTGTTATACAATCTTTGTGAACATGTAAAAAATACTGTAAATATGTTACAAATCGTTCGCCAATAATGTTGTTTTATATATTGAAAATTCCTAGCAGTTAACAATTGTAAGTGTTCGTAACGCAATACACAAATATTACATTCTTCTTTCTCGTCATGCGTTGGATACAATGTTATCCGACACTATGAAATGTTTTATCCCTTGGCATGAGAACTGCAGTACTTGGTATTAAGTGATGTATAAGTTTTTTTTTCTTCTAACTTACTACGCTATTTACCTAGCAAGGTCTTAACAGCTTCACCGGACTACTGATGTATAAATTCAGTCGCACGGCACGGCACTATACTACACGTTTCTATCTGAGCACGCTGAGGGAAGGTATATCTTAATATATACCTATATTAATATATGTACGTTATTTTTTATATCGTAGGAGCCAAACGGACAGGTGGGTCACCTGATGTTAAGTGATCATCATCGTCCATAGACATCAGTCACTAGAGGAGTCGCAAGTGCGTTGCCAGCCTGTGTTGTTGGGGAAGGGGGAACGAGAAGAGAGGGAAGGGAGAGGGAGGGAGGTGGGCCTCTGGCACTATCACTGACCGAACGAAACGCAACAATGCAAGCACTGTTATTCTACGTCGGTTTTCTGTGGGTCGGGTGGTACTACCCCAGGCGAGCCGACCTATTCATGCTGAAACCAGTTATAGCTTCAGCGTGGCTCTACCACCTACCTATTATATAGTATATGTATATTTATCGCTGTCTGTAGGTTTCTTTATTAATCGTGATTATGGTACAATTAACCTTTATTTGATTTATGACATGCATCTGTAAGTAGGTGAAAAGATGGAATAGTCATTAATTACCCTGAAAAAATGTTACTCTATATTATATATTTTTTTTATTGTCGAGTTCAATAAACTGGATTCTCCCGTTTGTAATTCTGAGTCTGACTTTGTACTGTAATTGTTACACAATTAATATGCCATTTAGGTACTTGTTCAACACATAATATGATAAAGATTAAGCATCAATTTAGTATACTCTGTATTAAATCTATACTAATATTATAAAGCTGAAGAGTTTGTTTGTTTGTTTGGTTGAACGCGATAATCTCAAGAACCTACCGATCCGATTTGAAAATTTCTTTCAGTGTTAGATAGCTTATTTATCGAGGATAGCTATAGGCTATATATCATCACGTTAAAACCAATATGGGCGGAGCACTAATGAAGAAAGTCTCAAAATCGGGCTATTTTCAGAGCATCCGCTGCGTGTCATTGTCAGTATTATATGCGTTGCCATGGTGACATGATAACATTTTATCGGAAATATTATTAGGGTTTATTTTGTGTTCCTGTTTAAAAGTTTCTTCTACGTTATTTTTAATTCCAATTTTTGACTATACGTAGTACGTTGTTATCGCAAAACATTTTTAAAGTCTATTTTGTGCTGCTATTCTAAAAAGTTAGTAGTAATATTATTCGTCCAATAAGACAGGCGAAGGAATTAATCCATACTGCCAATTGTCAATATAAGTAGTTCGTATGTATTCTCTACCCAGTTTTCTTCTATGTCTAAGTTAATGTAAAGGTACTATAAGCGCCAGATCTTCTATATAATATTTCGTAAATTTTTATCTTCTTAATATTCAAGGTCCCAGAATTCATGCTCCGTGGTATTATTTTTCATTCATTTCACTTATGCACAATAAACAGGCCATATTACATAAAAAGCCACCAATTTAACACAATATAGAGTCAAATAACACAAGATTATGAAAAAATATAAAATCCCCTACATGACAGACTGAAATCCCGCCAAAAACTCCTTAAAAAGTTTATTCTACGTTAGTTTTGTTCCCAATTTTTGTTTTGTCATATATTACGTATTATAAGAATAAAGTGTGTGTATATAATATTAAAATAAATACTTTTTGATGAATACATATATCTGCGGTGCTACAAATATCAATATTTTTTTTAATTATGTCGATATGTCTGTTTGTTTATTTGTTCCGGGTAATCTTTGAAACGGTTCAAGAATAAATATAATTGAAAGTCATATGTTTATATGTGATTTAAATTATGGCAAGGTATATTAATAACTTGATTATATCAACAATATGGACATGTTATATCTATATAATAAAAGATTTAACACATATTGTTCGATAATGTATAGCTTAATATTTTCATTACTTTCTTATATAGTGTAAGTGAGCACTGAGGGTGATATATAGATAGTAGTTTAAAGTTCCAGCCAGCTATGTGGCTTATGATAAATCCCATCTCATTCGATACACTATTAGTATTGACATATATAATGTACATGTTACCTGTTACAGTAAATGATGTGCGTATCATACTTACAAATAATTTTGAAAGAGTGTTATTGTAATATACACATCTAATAACAATTTTAAATTTATTTAGTATATTCAAAACAGCTAGTTGAATTATAAACTAATTTATTATTAAAAGAGGTACAATAGTATTAGTCCATTTAAATGTTACAATTTAAGGACCGAATATTGCATTTTTTAGAGGACGCAATTTTATTCTTGGGACATATGTGGTGGGTCAATAGAAGCTTAACCTCAAGTTTGTAGGATCGCCACCCTTATCCCGCGGCCGCCATCTTGGAAAAAGGGGTGAAAGCACTTTTTTCGCGTTATCTCGGAAACTACGTCTTACAAAAAAATTGTAAACTCATAATATGTAGCAAATTATTTTGCCTACAAATTGTTTGTATAATTTTTTGCCCTAAATTAATTATGAAAGGAGCTATAAGCAAAATGTGAGAATCTTTTCATAAAATATTCTTTTTTTGCTCTATAACTTTTTTTACATGTTACAAAAAAATTACCTCAGGCCAATCTTGTAGATGATCTTTTGAGGAAATTTTTCCCTATAGTTTTTTTTTATGTCATTCATTTAAAACGCGATTCGGAGACATTATTCGTTGGTGCTCCGCTCCTATAAGCCTTAGCGTGATGATATATAGCCTATAACCATCATCGATAAATGATCTATATAACAATGAAAGAATTTTTCAAATCAGATCAGTAGTTACTGAGATTACCCCCTAAAACGTCACGAACTCACTAACTACCTCTTTGTAATATTAGTATAGATATAAGTATTTATATACAAACGTATTTGATATGTTGGATGAATCCTAAAGGTTAGGTATATATGTACTATATATTAAAGTGATAAAGCATACTCTTTATTGAGCGAGAATTGGTGGGATTTCCATGCACAACAGGAATTTTGTTGCCCTGTAGAATCTAAATATAGAAATGACGTGTGTACCTACACATCAATAAAATGCTCTAAAAATCAAAAAGAGTTAAAAGTTTGGTTGTGATCCTTTATATAAATATCTATGTAAGAAGTATTTTCAGAAGGAAGCACGTGTCCCAAACTTCCTAAGCAAACTTACTAAGGTAAAAAGTCTCCTCCTTTTCCATTTCTGATCTCTCTATTGGGTTTCATTGATTTTTTATAATAAAAACAATAATATTACGCGTGAACTTTATATTGGTAGACGGTATATTTGTAAGCCATCAAAAGATCGATTTGCCAAGCCCTGAGTGAGGCAAGCCAATAGTCTAAATTTAATTGGCCTCAGTAAGAATCGTGATACGAACCCGGTATTACTCTGTAGGCGATAAATAGAGAAATGGGTCGTCGTACTAACATACTCGATTAAAGTTATAAAACACAACAATTAAATAAAAGTAATGGTCGTCGAGTGATCGAAATTCATCCATGAGTTGATTATTTTTAAAGTTTCAATATTATTGAAGTTTTGTTTTTGGCAAAGAGTATATAAATATTGTAGATACACGTAGACATCGTTATGTATGACGAATAGAGATTTACAAATAGAGACTTCATCTCGTCGATCATAGGTGGTAGATAAAAAAAATGGTAGGTGAACTTTTGGTAGGTGGTAGAGCCAAGCTGAAGCTATAGTTGTTTTCACCGGCTCGCCCGGGTTAGTACCACTCTCTCACATAAAACCCGACGAGAAGTAACAGTGGTTGCATTAATGCGTTTCGTTCGGTCAGCGAGAGCGCCGGAGGCCCACCTCCCTCCCTCTCTTCTCGTTCTACCTTCCCCACTAACGCAGGCAGGCAACGCACTTGCGACTCCTCTGGTATTGCTGGTGTCTATGGACGGTGGTGATCACATAATATAAGGTGACCCATCTGTTGGTTTGCTTCCTATGATATAAATAAAAAAAACTGTATTCGTCTTTGGTATTATTAATAACACTTGTTAATAGCTACTAATAAAAAAAGAAAATTGGTTGAGAAAGAGGGGAGAAAAGGGAATTATACTGTCTCTGCCTGTTTAAATTTAGATGTATAATAATTTCTGAATAATGTTTTGTAAATATAATAGTTGAGTTTTTGGCGGGATTTTAGTCTTTCATGTAGTGGATTTTAAATTTTATTTATAATCTTGTGTTATTTGACTCTATATTTTGTAAATTTGGTGGTGCTTTACGTAATATAGCTAGTTTATTGTGCATAAGACGTGAATGGAAAATAATACCACGGAGCATGATATTCTGAGATGCCACAAAAACAAGGATCTGACAAGGGATCCACCATCTTGTTAGAATATTGACTCACACGGCGCAATATTGAAGTGATTGCAGGACGCTTGTAATATTATTGACTACGCGACAATGGCAGTAATAATCTGAAAGATTGATTGCCAGAATAAAGTTAAAAAAATCTATATGAGTTTTATCTATACTAGTAATAGGTCTTTACCTATGATATTGCCGTTCTGCAGTACTGGCCATTTTAAGCCAAAATAATTTTTGTTTGGCTAAGAATTCTAATTACAAATCAATTTTAATTTAAAAACAGAATTCTTTTTCCAAAAGTACTCATTTGTTTATTGATTAGTTTTACATTTTCATCGCATATCAATCTTTTTTTTGAACCGCATTGTTACCTGCAATGAAAAATGGATTCTGTTTGATAACCGCAAGCGCTCAGCAAGTTGGCTGGATCCTGGTTCAGCACCTAAACAAAACGAAAACGAAAACTTACCTTTAGAAAAGGGATGGTCACTGTTTGGTGGTCTAGCGCCGGTGTGACTCATCACAGCTTCTTACCAAACGGGGTGAGCATTACTGCATATGTGTACTGTGAAGAACTGAACACAATGATGGAGAAGCTGGCACATCTCCAACCAGCATTTGTTAATCGCTCGTTCCCGCTGCTCCTGCACGACAACGCGCGACCTCATACTGCACAGCAGACGGTCTCAAAGTTGCAAGAACTGGGATTGGAAGTTCTCCCTCCTCCGCCGTACTCACCAGACCTTGCGCCTTCAGACTACTACTTTTTCCAGAATTTGGATAACTCCTTGGCGGGAAAAAATTCAATACCCGAGAGGCAGTACAAAATGCCTTTGAAGAATTTGTTGCCTCCCGTCCAGCTGATTTATTTAAGAAGGGCATCAATAAACTGCCACTGCGTTGGCAAATATGCATTGATTTGATTCGATTAATACAAATAAAAAATATATTAAAAAAATTCGTTTAATTTTTTTTATACAAAACGGCAATTTCATAGGTAAAGACCTAATATTATAAAGAGGTAAAGTTTGTGACGTTGTAGGAGAAAACCTCAGGAACTACCGGTCCGATTTGAAAAATCTTTCATGTTATATATATATAGCTCATTTATCGAGTATGGTTATAGGCATAACATCACCCTAAGACCAATAGGAGCGGAGCACCAATAAAGAATGTTTAAAAATCAGGGTTTTTTCCACTAGAGAGCTTCCGCTACGTGTTAGCGTTAGTCCAAAATAACTATTCCAGAACGAAGTCGCGGGCAGAGGCTAGTTTGAAATAACACACGACTTGTATACAACGCGTATAATTTGTGTGTGACATTAAATTGAGGTCATAAGATTTTCATTTTGACTGTGACGTCTGTACTTATTTAAATTTGTTTGCAAATTTATTTCGACAGTAAATATAAACTGTAAAATACCACCGAAACGTGCTTTGGTCATTGAAAACTGTAGAAGTAAATATTTTACTTGGCTACTTACTCTCTTGTTGTGAACACTAAGACGTTTAATAATTAAGATATTTTTGTATTTTTTTAAATTAGTACCCTGATAATAATTCTGAGTAGTTACAATTTCATACAATTTTTATAATTTTATATTTCATATCTTCGTCCTTTAACATCTAATATTGGAATTGTTGTTAAAAGCGCTGAAACCTATAAGTTATAAAGAAATAGAACCATCCATAGTCTTTTTATGTAAAATGCATTATAACCATAATAAAACTAATTTAAGCAAAATAAAGAACGTTGATTGCTTACTGACTCGTAAATGAATATCGTGACTAAGTCTGTAAGACATTTTTTTATCTTTTCGGATATGTTGAGAGTTAATTATTATTTCATTATACGAATTTTTATTGGCATTTATTTAAAATTTTACTAAACACCGTTTTCCATACTAAGAAAAAAATGTTTCATTCAAATAAAATTAGGTTATTGTGTCAAGGAGCAAACTCCATCATTTTGCCTACAAGTTGTCATCAAACCGCAAGACTCGGGAGTCGCGTCATTTTGTTTCTTGGAAAATAAAAGAACGTACTTCAAACGATCCGTACATATGACATTTTACTGTTTACAAAGGAGTATTTTCCATCTACCATTGAATGGTTATTACTTATATATTATGTCAATTTCAAAGAAAGAGTACAAGTTAATGCCCAAAACCTATACAATCCTCGAAAGAAAATAAGTTTTGTATGTTTTTTCGTACCTACTAAATGTGTTATGAATTTTGATAACTGGTATCTTCAAAATGAAAATTGTTTATAGTAATTAATATTGGGAGCGTTCACGGATAGGCTCATAATAACTTATCGAAGTTTCTTAGCATTGTGATGAATGGCTTAGGAACGTAGGACATTTAATATGCGTTTCAAAGATTTATACGGAAAACTGCATTAGAAATCTTTACGTATATTGCGGTAAAGTTGCTTGCATCCAAGTTAGGAGTTGCAACTTTGTTTAACGTCTTTTTTACGCTATGAAGTAGCAATCGGGTATGTAGTCGACCTTTAGCCAACCTCAACAGGACCACAATTATATGACTAATTATAATAGGTTGCTATCTCTGGAATGTTTTGTATTGTATGTTGTAAACTACAACATTACGAAACGGAATTTATTTTGCGGTAGAAATAAGTGTGGGGTGATTCTATCGGGCTATAACTGTGTACAGGCACTAAGGTAAACTAAGTATGTTATTGTTGCAGTTTAGATTTTGTTTAGTATTCTGCGTTCTGCTCAATAAGAAATAAACTAAGAACTGTAGGCCTGTAACTAAGAAATGTAGGCCAGTCGACTATGTTATATTGTTTTATAGCCTATTTTATAACATATTGTTACGACCATGACTATTCAAAAGTTGTTAGCGTCGAAAACTTTAATTGGACTTGTGTAAGCTGTGTGTGCAATGAATTACAGAAAATAGTCATTGGTTTCCCGACAGGAATTTCAGGCAAAACCAAATTATGATGCACGATGAAGTGAAAGTCAACACCAATTTCTAAAAAGTAATTGTATTATATCTACTAATATTGTATGTTATCTACAAATCTCTTCTATTGTTTTTTTTATTTATGATTTAGTAATAGGAGTTTAAATATGAAATTTTCATTGTAGCACGCTGGCCAACTGGAATTCAAATTAAATCTATATATGGTGTCAGATTTCACAGTGCAACTTTTTTCAAACGAAAACATTAGCATTCCTATTTATTTTAATATGATATTGGATTGTTTTTACAATCCATTTTTAAATATAGTGAAAATAAGAGTAAGTTTGAAATACGAATTCCAATGTGAAACTAACGTAGCAGAAACTGCTCGTAATACCAATACCATATTCGGAGATTTTACGGCTAACAAACGCATAACACGTTTTAGGTTTAACAGCTTTCGTACTACAAATTGTGACTTGAAGAATGTCCTATGAGAAAGACCAGACACTAGAATAAATAAGGATATTTTAGCAATGTTAGAGAATTTTCCAAGTTATTACCTCATAGATCACTTCCGTGAGTTCTTAGAAATATATGAGAATTTATTTGTTAGAATACGATCATTCATAAGTCGGTAACCAGTCATATTATTTGTTCCTATTAAGTAACTCAAAAGCTATGTATATATGCTGGAGTCAGTAAATTCCCTAGCGGATGATTTCGCAATGAAAATCTAAATATCGTGAAACCTTGACCTTCAATATACGTGTGCAAGTTTTGTTTTCAAAATGCAATTAATTACAATTTTGCATCATACACTTGTTCTTCAACTAAATTCATAAGATTTATTCAGAAATAATATTGCGCAACGACAATCCGTATTCTGAATACATTTCGGTACTATAATAATATATACAAATTATAAAGCTTAAAAGAGGTTTGTTAATGTTTTGGAAGTTTGAATTACGTGTGAGTTTTGGAAAAAAAAACACTCACGTGCTCCAAATTTCAAAGAGAACAATCAAACGGCGGCGTTGAAATTTACCGAATTCGAATACACCAATATTCATTTTACATTAATAGTTCTATTGAGGAAGGTAATAGCATCTAACATTATGTTACGGCCCTTAGAAGAGGAGTAATACATGGTATAGGGCGAATTAAACAGCGTGAAATAGTAGTAACGCGCGTAAAAGTTGCGAGTGGCTTGTATTTTCTGCTATATTGCTCTGGTAGAAAAAACCTTATATTACATAACATTTTAAGGTTTTACTATAGGAGACAGATAATTTGTTACTTTAGCTAATTTCTAAGTGATTATTGGTGTAATAAGAAAATTACATTTGAACGCCCATTCTCATTCAATGCTGGAAGTATCTTCTATCCTATCAATACTGGAATTATAAAAGCTCTAGTTTGTTTGGTTGAACTTGCTAATCTCAGGTACCACTGGTTCGAATTGAAAAATTTTTTTTTTTGTTGGATAGTCCATTTATCGAGGAAGGCTTTATAACATCACGCTGCGACAAATAGGACCAATGAAAATGTTTCAAAATTTGTTTTCTTTATAGGAGCTTGCGTTACGCGTTAGCGTTAGCCCAAAGTAATTATTCCATTCAGATGACATCGCGGGCAAAAGTTAGTGATAAAAAAAATAAGAGTGAGACCAATATACACGTGAAGTTGTGTTAAATTAGACAGAAATTAGATTTTTGAACTTGACATATTATATATATACGCCCTAAAATTACGATTTTATCTATGTTTGTCTTCATCTCATACCACCGTGTCGTATATTTTAACGGTATTACAAAATAGCGTAACACGTGATAATGTTAATTTATTACGTATGATATCACCTAAAGGCCGCATAACTTTATTTGTACATCGCGTTTGTCATTTGCCCTCGAAGCTCATGCTTTTTTATGAATGCAATTCTATTTAATTCATACTATGATTATTATAGATTATATCCGGCTTTAAAATGCCTGCATTTGTTAACTGTAAATGAAGATAAAATGTAAAATGCAAGCTTCAGCTAACTAAACTACTATTATTCAGGCTTTAGACTTAAAGTTGGCTGGAAAAAAAATATTTCAGACGATAGTAACTCCGAAACAATATTAAAATTCAATATAACAAGTATTCATTGATACGTGGTTTTTAATTGCATTCAATTATCTTTATGTCTTGTTTAATTTATTCTGATAACCCTGAGTAAATGTGCGTTTTTATAAAGATGGATTTACAAGATTGCTTTCAACACAATAACTTTTTTAATAATATTATTAGTTACTAAATACAGATTTGGATCTTGATCTCGTAGAGTTTAAGCAGAATTAACAGTCTGTCTGAAAACAATTTTAACGACTTGATTGTAATATTCTTTTTCTTCTCTAGTTTCTGCATATATAATATGCACTTCATGTGTTGTGTTTTTTTATGCTAACTTATAACAGGCAGACAGCCCATCTGATGGTAAATGGTTACCGTCGCCTGTGGACACGTAGAATTCCAAGGCTGTTGCGTTGCCGGCCTTGAAGAGGGTGTTTCAATCACTTTTTGAAGAGACCCGTATCATAATTCTGGGGAATATATGGGTGCGGCACCGTGCTGCTATCTGGCTACATTGTAAGTAACAAATTAAATCAAAGCTTCATTACCTGTAGTGCCATCTATCAGCTAATTCAGAACTTGAATAACAAGTTTTACTTCAATCGCGTGTGACGGTTACACGCACTAATTTATTTTAATGAATTATGCTTTTTATGATATCGATTTAAGTATTTGTTGAGCCTCAGTCGGTATTAAATGACAATGTGGCCTAAGAGGGTAGGCATCAGTGCAACATGTTATGGTTAGAGTAGGATGGTCTTTCAATGCCTTAGCTGTAATTGTTGGAACACATTCATAGGTGCAAGTGACCGCATTTTCAACTTGATGATTACTAGCTAAGCTGACAATGGAAAAACCCTTACTACCATTACCGTCACTAAATATGTTCGTCATTGTATTATATTTAATTATAATACGTATGTATGACCTGGAGCAGTTTCCTGCGTGTACACCCCCACTTCAGGATGACTAACTCTGACGGTACTGATTCATTGAAATCCAAAGCCCTGTTGCGACATTCAGTAAGGATGCCCCTTTATTCCGAAAGAGTTACTGATAAGAGGTCACGTATTCGAACACCTACAACCTATATGTGCTGTCCAATGCCGCTCAGCCCAGACGAAACCACTCTGCCTTATTGCACACACGCGTCTATCAAAGCTGTTTCACTATAAAAAATACCTTGACAAAGTGTTTGTGTGTTTTAACAAAGTACATTAATTTTAATTTGTTTACATTACGGAACTTGTTTTTAATAAGTTAAAAACTTGTGAATCCTATTGACATTGTGCTTTATTATATTTTTGGTTTTTTTTTTCATAATTTACGTGTTCACACTCACGTGCTGTGATTGATAGTGATTCCCTAATAAGTGTTAAAGAAAACCGGACATCTGTGACAGTTGGGACTGAATCAGCATAATTTATATGAGATGGGTGGTGAAAGAAATTTCCTGTACAGATATTGCCCTTCGTTATGTTGGCGGTGTAATTCAAATGATGAAGACTCTCATGACATGAAGGAATTACCGCGGCCGCCTCTATCAGGTAAGTCAAGGTCGAATTAGAGATAAGCTAAGTATATATATGTAATTATTCTGTAACGCGATGATCGATTTGAAAAATATTTGGTTAATGAATGGTGTTACTTTATATAAAATGGCTTTTTTGGTAAATCTTGTAATATTATTAAAGATATGTATGAAAGTTAGCTCTATTATATTTAAAAATTGGTGTATAGAAGTAATACGATCTCTCTACACAGGCATAATTGAAATCGTTTATTTTAGAATTTTGATATTTTGCTCAAGGTTTGTTTGTTTAACGTTTCGTTGGAATTCAGTAACAAAAGTATTTTCGGCTATTATATTCAATGAACCTCTAGGAAACCTAAGGAATACTAAAGGAATCCAAAGAAAATAATTAATTAGGTTAGTCTCGTAATTTTCAGAGATTGAAGTTAGAAAATTATATTAGAAAGATATTGTAAAGATAAAGACATAAATTCGCGAGGATTATTGCATTCTTAAAAACAAGTGTTGGTATATTATCACGTTTCACAAAAAAATTCAGTAGCAATCTAAAATAAATGAAGTGCCGTAAATCTCAAACAGATATGTCTAAGATCTACTGCACCGTTCAATTAAATTTACGGTTTTGTTTGAAGCGTGCAAAAATAAAACGAACTATAATAAACTGTACAATGGATCTGAGATTTCAGCTGCTTCACGTCAATCTAGCACCGATGAGAATATTTCTGGTTCAGTTTGTTTTATCATTTAGCGATTTACGCGTAAACTGTGCGGTCCTCGAGGCCTTCTCATCGAGTCGCAATGTTTACAAACTGGTTTACACTATACCTTCATCAATCTTATCACATTACGCAACTAACAGTTAACTTGTCAATACTTTAAAATGCTGACATCATTAAAATAAGTTATAATTATTAATGGTTATTATTTACTTGTAATCTTATGCATTAATTCAATGAAAATTAATCCATTACTAAATCTTATTATTCACTCATGAGAATTGTTTACTCAATATTTGACGTCGAATATTTTGATTTACTGAGGAAATATAATAAATAAACTAAAATTGTATTCGAAATACGCAAATACTATGAATCACGTTTCAATAATTAATTAATAATATCAATCAACAAGTTGAAGAAATTGATTTATACCGGGTGACTATTTAAACAGTAGCAATATTTCTGGGAAGCACTCTGCACTCGATTCTCACTCTAAATCATTTAAAAAGAATAGGTGCTTAACATTTGACCCAATTATCAAGAAAAATAAAGACATTATATACAATCCTCTACGCGTCGTTAAAGCGTTAAAAGTCGTTTACGTATGTCAAAGCACAAAGTCAATAATAATCGGGTAATTTCACTTTCATTTGAAAGTGAAAGTGGGAACGTGAGGAACAAAACAAAAGTGTTTATTGCCCGTTTTACTATTGAAAGTTATTGACTCCGGTGTAGCTTTTAGCACTGGTCATTGTACGTAAGTTTATTATTTTATTTACACGTTTGAAACTATATTTTTTAAAGTCTTAGAACTAACTTTAAGTTAGATTATCTTGATTGTTTTTTTTTTTTTTATTGCAGCACGACAAAATGACTGTGCTATGCCTGAAGGTAAGCATAGTACAATCCAAAAACATCGGCAACCACGAGTAGTCCAGTGAAGCTGTTAAGACCTTGCTGGGTCAATAGCGTAGACATTTGGAAAAAAAAAAAATCGGCAACCACCGAGAGACAGATTATCCATCACTGGTCGCCGCTGTCATGCCGGCCTGTAATTAGTAGTAATTAGTATTTGTTTTAATATTATTATTTTACATGTTAAATGTGACCATGAATTGTCATATCCTAGAATATTGCGAGTGTCTAACCTTACACCTGGTATATTTGTATTTTACATAAAGGAAAATAATAGGATTTAGTTTAGTCGATACATATAATTCTTATATTTCGTAAGTAGATAATCTTGGTGGAATTTAGGTTAACGTTGTTTTAATTGTTATGTGTTTACCGAAGTAAATTATTGTTCAAAATGGTAGTCTTATCTAAGTAGTTTAAAATAGAACACGTATAATTCTGTGATGTCATTTAGTGACATGACTTATTTTGCATAATAATATGTCTAGGAAACAATTCAATTTAAATGCTATAAAATTAATGTCATCTGAGTTAATTAATACACATAATTTACTATGTAATTAATTCTTATGCACATAGGTACTTAAAATAAGATACTCAGTACATCTATCAGGCTACTATTAAATATATCTAATGCATTTGATGAAAACATCCGCGTAGAGTTACACAATTTATAAAAATATAATATCAGATACAAGACGGTGTCAATATTGTAAGAATTATAATTTTAACTTTATAGTATATTTTTATTATTTACACTAGTTCCCCCTTTTTGTCTTGGTAATGTCGCTGGTTAGTTGGAAAAAAATGCATTGTGTATGAATTAAAAAGTACAATTATTCATTCATTAATTCATATTCAATACACGTAGATATTATTATGGTATTTGACTACTTTACCATTTTACATGGCCAATTAATCCTAATTTAAGTATAGCTTTTATGGTAAAGACAAACTCAACAATTATAGTTATATCACTTATCAGCCAAAATTTAGTCATCTGCAGGATTCGAACCCGTTATCACTCGACGCGATAGTAGGGCTTAGTACCACTGTGTTACGAGGTCTGACATATAATTGGACTTTAGTATAATTTTTTTAGAACGATTCGTGTATAATAAGGCGTAAAGTTTATTGAATAACTTAATGTTTTGAAATCGTTGCTTTTTTATAATAATTACGTTCTTACAATTAATTGCACATTTTCATGATACACACGTATGCCTTTATTTGTTATTCTGAGTCATTATTATGTGGTCAGAAAGAACACATTCTTTATTCACACAAATAGAGTTTGTATTAAACGACTATTACTCATAAGAGGAGCAATAGTATGCTTTTGTAAAATAAATATGAAGGTTTATAAAAACAAAAATTGAATAATAATACTTTTTAAAGTAATCGCTGATAAAATTTGTTATAAATACACTTTTGCTATCGATCGAATCTCAATATTCATATTAGTTAATACTATATCATTGTATAGTATAGAAATTAAAATAAAACTGACTGAATGGCTTATCAATTTACAGCCCAAATTACTGAAGCTAGGACCGTGAACATTTGTATGCTGGTTCCTTTTATACTATAACTGAGCGTTGAGGAAGGATTTTTGGAAATTCAACCATTAAGGTGACGAAAAAGGAGATGAGAATTTATATGTAAATTCCGTTATATTTCTGTCAGTCAAACAGTTAGTTATTCTTTTATATATACGGAAATTGAAGAGTCAAAAATAATATCTGAAATTACAATCATATTACAAGTTTCTTGCTATCATTTCAAGAAACTAACATGATGTTGGCCCCCTTGTTAGAACTTTCCAGGGAGTTTTTGTGCCAAGTAAGACTCTATATTCCGTGGTATTATGTCTCATTTACTTCATTTGTACACGATAACCAAACTATATTACGTAAAACACCACCAATATTACAAAATATAGAGTCAAATAGCACAATATTATGAATAAAATATAATATCCACTACATGATATTCCAATATCTCGATAAAAACTTTAAAATATAATTAAATGCTAACATTTCGGTTTTGCAATTTTCTTCTATAATGTGAAACGGCTGCTACATTTAATTTCTATAATGTTTACCTCACTATATTACTTCAACAACTGCATTTTTAAATATTTACAATAACAGTGACGTTTGTGTGTTGTAACATTTTATAATTTACAGTTTACAAGAGAATAAGCCAGTTCAAAGATGCGCTAAGGTATTTCTCGTTTATGTCATTCCAAGGTAAACATGTTGGACACAGCCTGCGTATTTACTTTAACTAATGGGCGCCCAGTGGTCGACATTCGGTCATACTTACTTAATTTTTTAAAGTTTGAACTTTATTAGGGTTCTTTTGTCAAAGGGTTATACTTCTATAAACAAAGGTTTTCATCATGGCTACTTAGTTATTTGCCATGATCTTTAATTATATAAACATTTAAAAAATGTATGTGTAAATGAAAATTGAAATTAATTATAAATTTTAAACAAAAAACATGTGGTAAAGCTCTCAAATTTTAAGCAAACATAAATAATTAATATGTGGCATTAACTCTTGCTTTTGAACCAAGAGGTTACGTGTTCAATTCCCACACATGATAAACATTTGTGGAGTTTCGTATCTGGATGATAAATATTTATTATATATATGCACGTATATCAGCTGTTTAGTTATCATAATATAAAGTATGTTTAATTTGAGAATATATAATCAGATCTCAAATTGTGATCTCGTTTATTTATTAATTCAATATTTTTCTATGAAACTATTTTTTTTATTTATTCGGTCTTGAAGAAAATTAAATTAAGGTTTTATTATTATTACAAAGAAAAAAGAACATTTGACTATATGTTTATAATAGCTAAGCTCATAAAAAAACTTAACTGATTTCAAAAATAACTCGACTTATAGAAGCTACATTATCAGGGAGTAACATAGATTGAATTTTATTTTTAAGATGTATATTAATATTAACTATTTATGAACTCTAAAAATACTTATGTAACAAATTTACTAGTACAAATCATATATATTTATACACTATGATGTCCGTGTAATATTTCGTTATTGATAGTAGTAGATTTAAAACAATAGTTGTAGACTGAAAATAATTTAAACATGCTGTAATGAATATACATCCGGATGTTTCTCAAAATTTTTACATTTTCACATTTTTACATTTTCGGTGTAACTAACCTATACCTAGAGTACATTCAATATTGTACTTGTCATGTTTGATTAACTCTGAAGGTTTTGTGCCTATTTTAGGGTACGCCGGATCTTAAATGTTTTCGCAATTCGCTTGAAACGTGCTTACGAATCTGTAAACAAGATGTGACCTGGAAATTCCCGTCACCTCCACCAGTAACCTTAATAATTTGTTCAAGTGTTTTTGTTGAGGAGTAAAATATTGCCTGCAGCACATCTTAATATAGGTATATTCGTAAATAATTGTTTGGAATTTCGAATAATGTATTTTCACTGATTTATATCTCGTTGCTTTTAAGATTAGTGCATATATTTTTCCTCATACAAAACATATGTAATACATGCATATAAAAATCTGTGCGTACATTATTATGAGTCACGTAATGTATGGATATATATGGATAGTCTATACTAATATTATAAAGAGGTAAAGTTTGTGACATTGTAGAGGGTAATCTCAGAAACTATTTGTCCGATTTGAAAAATTTTTTCAATGTTATAGCTCATTTATCGAGGATGGTTATAGGCTATGTATTATCGCTAAGACTAATAGGAGCGAAGCACCAATGAAAAATGTTTAAAAATAGGGATATTTTTTCCTCTTGAGAGCTTCCGCTGCGTGTTAGCATTAACCCAAAGTAACTATTCCACGCGAACGAAGTCGCGGGCAGAGGCTAGTTCATAAATAGAAAGAAAGCTTGTATTTCAATATCACGGTAGTGCGATGCGAGTAATTTACATTTGCTATCTTATACCATCATCCTGTGACAAAAATGTAATATCTGGTTACCAGTAAAAGCTCGGTGAATGTGAATAAGCTTTCCTTGCTATGTAGCTAAACTGAACAACAGATTTAATGTTGACTCTTACTGTTCATTGTCAAATATATTGCGAATCTGTTCCATGTTTGATACCTTAACTACCTATTTAATAATATAAATGAGAATGGGAGTTTGTTCGCTTGTTTATTTATTACGCATTCACCGCTTAATTATTCAGTACATGGGCGACCGAGCCTAGCTCGGTTCTTTAAAAAGCGTAAAAACGTAACGTAAAATAAAAATTAATATTTTTGTACGAAAAAAATATATATCTCTTCTACTGTCACTCGGATTCGAACTGGGGTTACACGGATATTCGAAGCAAGCGATGTCCATCTGAGCTATTTTTGTTTTGACAGCAGCGGTGAAATTTAGCTTTACATTCTAGCTATATTTTTTCATTGCCTGAAAACTCAGTTAAAAAAGTTTACTATGAATAAAATCTAGCTAGATCGATTTATCGTACCCATACATACTACGTACCCATCGTACCCATACATACTAAGTTTCACGGAAATAGATGACGCCGTTTCCGATATCCTGAATATATACAAATATACAAGAATTGCTCGTTTAAAGGTATTAGATAGATATATGACAGAAAAGGAACTACATCTTTCGTCTTCCTTTAATCCAGCAAAAAATATGTTCCCAACAATAGGTCGAATTTACATTACGTGACTGCAACAGCTAGCAAAATTTGGTTTTATATTATTTAGAAAAAATTTTTTTTTTTTATATCAAACTTTGAAGAAACAATATAATTACAAAAATTATCTTAGTTTTTGGTATTTTTAAGGTAGGGCATTGCCCCACAATGCCCACCCTGGTTACGGCCCTGGTTCTAGACTCATGAAATCATACACTATTATAGTTATAGATGCTAAGTAGGACAGTATTAAAAAACTAAAAGGTACCTCACAACGACTTAAATAAGATAGTTTCCATAATATAACGAAGCTATCTTTAATTATTATTTTTTTAATTAAAGAGTAACACTTAAATAATTTTATAGTAAAGCATATTGAGTATGCGATTATAACTTACTACCTATTTCCTTAAGCTCGGTTTTTATCTACGAGTACTGTTTAGTATATTATGGCCCTGATTATAACTGACATATATATGACTAGCCCCCGCCCGCGACTTTGTCCGCGTAGTAATATTTATTTTGGGCTAACGCTAACACGCAGCGGAAGCTCTCAAAAAAAAAAATCCCGATTTCGATACATTTTTCATTGGTGCTCCGCTCCTATGGATCTTAGTGTAATGATATATAACCTATAATAACCTTTCTCAATAAATGAGCTATATAACACTGAAAGAATTTAATAAATCGAACTAGTAGTTCCTGAGATTACCCCCTACAACTTCACAAACTCACAAACTACCTCTTTATAATATTAGTATAGGTTAATCTAATCCTGGGAACCAGTACCTACCAAATACTTGAGGAACGGTGTAACATTATATCTTTTTTTATACCACTGACAAAGTTTATGAAAAAAATCATGACAATAGTAGTGAAGAAAGGACAAACAGACAGATTAACTCGCATTCACATTTATATTATTAGTGAGGACGGTAAAAATAAAATTTACGTACACCATGTGTTGGGTTTTATTGAAGAATCATTCTACTTTGATGCGTTGGCGCCAATTCGCAGAATCTTGCGTAACAATGTAATTCCTCAGTTTCATAGACTACTAACGAATGCTAAATACTTTTCTAGTTAATCTTTAGTAATTAGTAAAGTATTCACAGTAGGAAAGTGTTAATAAATGTGGAATCCACTTCGCCTCTGTAATGTTTAATCAAGATGATAATGCAGTTGCTATTATTTATCGTTGCTTATTTAAAATATCAGGTCGATAGTTATAAAACATTATTACCCAGATAAATGTGTATATTGTTGTCCGGTTTATACGGAAAGCAAAACAATCTTATCGCTAAATAAATACTGTATTCTGTTATAAAAGGTGTCAAATACTGTAACATTAACTCGCATACTGGCAACCGTCCGCGACTTTACTTGCTTTAATTTAAAACTTAGTAACAATAATATATAGTCTAGTGTCTAATAGTGAGTTCTAGTAAACTGGTCGAAATAATAATTAAAAAGTAATTAAAAATTGTTGTATCAATTTTCGCAATGATCGTTCAAAAGGTGTTGAAGTCTATCAGTCATATAGGAATATATTTTTATATCTGTACATAAATAAAAGTTCGTTTACGTAAACGTTCACATCTCAATATGTTATGCTCAGAAGATCACATATACTTTTCTTAAGGAAAAAATAGTCTATGTCAGATATAAACAAGTTATAAGAATACATCTTATACCTTGGTGATAAGTATTGTCGATCTCTCACAGTGCAATAAAGTGGTTATTGTAACTTATAATTATAATATAACTAGTTGATAGTCGCGACTTCTTTTCGAAGTGCTTATTATAATTACATTTTATGTACAAAGAAAACTAGGTGTCTCGTAAAGACACACAATAGAAGTGAACCCTTTATTATACAGGGAAGCATTTTAATTATAAAAAATGAACAAAATATTAACGACGCGATGTTGCTAGGTGGTCACCCATCTAAGAACTGACTGTGCCCGACGTTGCTTAACTTCGTTGATCGGACGAGGACCTATGTTTTCAACTCTCTACCAGACGCAGTGTTTAACCTTCGTAACACATAACATGTATCACTTCAAAAATTGATTGAAATTTATCCAGTAGCTTTTGCATAACGCGCGCACAACAGTAAACTCCTGTCATCTATAGATATACTAAGAATGTTAAGCTAACGTGTCTGTACTTTTTAGGTTTCCTTAAAAAATTGTTGCAGGAATCTAGGAATAGGTAATAGAATACATTTTAATTATTTTTAGAAATGTCTGACTATCTGTTTGTTTGTATGAAACAACAACAAAACCCTCAAGAAAATCATACAGCATATCTTTGGGAATAACTTAGTCTTCATTTCATTAAAATCGGTCCACTCTATCAAAAGTTATTGTAATTTTCATGACGACGCGGCGTAAGTACGAGAGAAAAGTAGATAAGTAAATGGATTTAATACTTTCAGATGAATTTATTAGAGACTTTTTAACATTAGGTTCCACGCAGATGGATTCGCGGGAACAGCTAGTGTATACATACGTATTCATCTTTATAATAATTAAATTGTCATAAATCGACTTAATACATTAAATGACTATTAATCACTGCTTTTTACAGAAGATTACACGCGGTCGGCGTTTTATTAAAATAAACGATTATTTTAATTATACTATTAGTGTTATACAAAGATAAACCTACGCTTCTACCATTTGTTGTTATTTGTGTGGGAAATTCTATGTATCAGTTACTATGTCACGGCAATGATCTATCTCAATATAGTTACGAGCGCCCACGCTTGACAATTATTACTAAATACGTCGTCAATCAGATACACTTAGGTATGAACTATGTTTATCTTGTTCATATTTAGATCTACGAGATTACTGTTACGTTTTGCGTTCAAGAGAGGTTTTTGACAATTCGATTATTAAAAAAAAGAAGACTTACGTATACATATGTTATAGCTTGATATAATATTACATGTATAGTGTGTATACGTTATTTATGTATGTCAAGATAAAATTACCTATGAAGTCGGATTGATAGTAATTAACTTTGAAAAGTGTGGTACGGTTGAATCGTTTTTCCCGTTCCATTGAACGAGTGCCTGATTGGAATTAAAAATAATTCAACACCTTATAAGCAAAGTGCCGTTAGTCTGAATAAACTAGTTCTAATTAACCACTATGCTTATAAGGTACAGACGATCTCTATTTAGCCGATATGTATCTATATACTGTATAATACAGATCTATATATATTAGTGGTCGAAACTGCACCATGACTAATTAATTTGTTAAGTCTCAATATTTAGGGGTAAAAATACTTTTCAATTTTAGAAGTGAAACTTCTTATGGCATGGAAGGAATAAAATACGCGTTAAATGAAAGGTAGGTATATATTGTATATGCAAATATGTATAAGTGTCTGGCTGGTTCTATTAGTATAGTGTGGCCATAAATACTGTTATAATTAAAAATAAATAAAATAATACATTTAAATTAGGAATCTGTCATTTTTATATGATTACTCATTGGCTTTCTCATTTTGGCGCCAATACATTGTACAATATTTTGCGATAATAAAATGGAGTGGGGTGATACAGAGAACCGAATCGCTGTGATTGCATTACACAAAGTAGCTATGGAGCCAAATGCAATTTTTAAAACCCTCAATACGCTATAAGTAAAATGTTTGTGTACCGGGCTATTAATAGGTACAATGAGACCTCCTTTGTTTGTGACAGAAAAAGATCTGGCCGACCATGTAGTGTTCGTACGAAAAAGGTAGTCAAAGAATTCGAAAAAGTCCTGTCCGAAATCGAAAGCTTTTATTACTGGAGATGAAGATAGTACCTAGAACTATGTCGCGTATTTTAAAAGATGACTTAGAACTTGCAGCCTATAAGAGACTCATTTCTTAACTGATAATTTAAAAAAGAATAGGATGGTAGAATCGAAACTACTACTGAAGCGGCACGCAAAGGGAGGTCACAGAAAACTTTGTTATGAGAAAATATTATGATTGAGCAACATTTTCACAAACAAAATCGTACTTATGCTTATCTAAGAAAGCTTCCCAATTAATCGACAGAGTGTAACTTGGCCACTATCCGACTTCAGTGATGGTTTGGTGGGGTATTAGCTATGAAGGAGTGACTGAGCCCTACGTTTGTGAGAAAGGTATCAAAATATCGACACAAGTGTATCAAGACGCCAATCTTGAGAAGACAGTGAAGCCCCTAACAACACCATATAACCAAGAATGGTCCTTCCTGCAAGACTCGGCGCCGAGTCATAAAACTCGGTTTACGCAGTATTAGTTGGAAACGAACGTTTCGAGCTTCATCAGAGCTAAAGACTGGCCTTCGTCTAGTCGCGATCTTAATGCGCTGGATTATGATTTATGGTCAGTTTTAGAGTGTTCGGTTTCCTTTAAACGCCGTGATAATTTGGAGTCCCTAAAATAATCCGTACGATTGGCAGTGAAGGATTTACCAATGGAAAGAGTGCGAGTTTCTATAACTTCGATAACTGATCTCAACGTTTAAATGACTGTATCACAGCCAATGGAGATCATTTCGAATAAGCTTTTTATATTTTAAATTGTTTTATATTTATGTATTAAACTAATATACTGTAAAAGTAATAAATGTTATTTGCAATTTTTTTTTCTTTGATTCAGTATTTATGGTAAGACTAGGTAGTTTATGAGCGTTTTCATAAATACATTTTATAATTTAATACATATACGTTTTTTCTATTGATAACAAACATCTACTCACACACACATCTCGTCAATATCACCACAACCAACAACTTGACTCTTTCTTATCTTTAAAATCGAAGTATGTTGTTGTAAACCTATATCGTTTGTTCATAACGCACATATTTACATATGTAAAATCTAATATAGCATTAATATTTGGACAGATCTCACATCCGACAATTTGATTTTCAACTTTGCATAGCTTTTGCCAATCTATCAAGATTAATAATATATAGCCAATTATGGATTACTGGAAACAGAAGCAAAGCCGATAGATACTAATGTGTTACAAGAGCTGCAACAAAGTTTTCTAATACCGTGACATCATTTTTGATTAACTCAAGATATTGGATACTTCAAGGGCTTCTGTCATCAGTCTAAGAATATGAGTAATTTGGCCTAACCTTGATTTTGACAATGATTGTAAATAAATTCTCAGTACCGACTTGAAACATTTCGCATCTTATTGACTGTATGATATCATCGCCGTGTTGAATATGGATGTGTAGATCTGGTATTCTACACTGGAGCCGCAGTTGGCGCAGTCTATGACAGCGTGCATACAGTTCTACACGCTTTACACCATAATTTACAAACGAATTCGATTATCGATCGACTTTTGACGACATATGATTGTTTGTGGCCAGTGATTTCGTAGTGATGTTATTAAAAAATCTGTGAAAAAAAAAATAATAATGGAGTACCTGAAAAATTTATGGAGACGATTATTCGGAGGGCGCCAGAAATATGTTATGGTTCCTTTTCGACCGGGTATTTGTTATTTTAAAATATATTTGAGCTATTAATTTTTGCATTATAAAACGATTTATTATCTCAATATACAATACAATTGACGCAAATATTTTAAGCTTTACAATTTTTACATCTGAGATAAGGTTTATATATATCGGGAGATGTAAATTTACGAAGTAAACACAAGTTACAGAAAAACTTGAGTACATTGCATCCTATTTACCCATTAATTCATTCTCTATTTGTGGAGGTGTAGTAACAGGTATGATTTCAAATAGTTTCATAGGACTTTTGGAAATATTTTCTAATTCCTAAAATTAGATTAATCTACTTAAGAGTTTAACCGAAGAGTGGTTTGTTTTTGCTCTAAGTGTTTATAAATTTACTAAGATTGACGTATTGGCTATTGGCCAAGACGTAAGAGTAAGAATAAAAACTTTCGATATAACCCAAGGTAAGGTAAATCTAAGATATACCAATAACTGTTTTTGGGAAGCGAAATGTTATCTTTAAAACAAAATATATTCCATGAATGTGTAATTAGTTCGTAATTTTTCGTATTTATATTATCGAGTTTTATATCCATGACCATTTCAACAACAGTTTGTATATTATATTTCAATATTCATAATTTATGTTTGCCATCTTGTTTTTTTCTCATGTGTAAATTTTAGCTTTCATAAATGAGTTAATTTAAACTTTTTCGTTTATTCTTTATATATATATTTTAAATCCAATGTATATAAATATTTAGTATTATTATTATTCAATTATTATTATTTTCTTATTATTATTATGAATAGTGTAAGTTAAGATTCTATGTGATAAAGCGTTTTAGGTCTTCAGTTTAGTTTACTTCTTTTTATTATTGTTATTGTGTTATTATTGTTGACTGTCGACTGTTTCTTTATCAACATGTAATTAAATAAATAAGTATGAATATAACAGTTCATGTTATTATAGTTCTCTCATTGTAGATATGCAGTGACACTCGTAATTTTAAATTGATAAAAGGAGCAAATATCCTGAGGCGTATATTATTAATTCTTCTTTAAGATATAAAGTTTGGCTGTGTTCGTGACATTGTTCGTAATTATAACGAAGGTTTTTTTATTCAAAATACCAGTTAGCCTTGTTAGTTCTTCAGTTATCATTGACAGAGGTTAGCATATAAAGAGATTCTATTTTTTGTGGCTTTGTAGGTAGTTTTATTTTTTTTTTAAGTGTATCTATTTATAAACCAAATTGTAATCATGGGACATTATTTAGAATCGTTATAAATTTATAATTAAAATTGCGTTTGCTCGCGCCTTTGCTAACCTTAATGTAGTATTAATCACTCCGTAGGAATTAGTATTTTATTTGTTGTTTGAAAAGTACCCTATATCCTTTTCTATACTTGTGGCAACGTGTATACAAAATTTCATGACGATCGGTTGTGTAGATAATGCATAAAAGCGTTACAGACAAACAAATGAACTCACTATGGATTTTATAATGTTAATAAGGATTGGGTAAAATAGCTTAGTATGATTGAAACACTGATGACCTCATGGATATCAAATCTAAGGACTTTCCGTCTTGTCCGTATGTCTTAAGAATTCCTTTCTTTTATCTATTTTTTTTTAATTTGTTGGTATATTAATGTTTTAATGATATCAAAAAGATGTGCGTAAATTAACAGTTTAATAATTACAAATTTGCTAATGAAAATAAATTAAACGGTATATTTAGAAAACAATTTCTCGACAACATTGGGTTGTTTGAATTTTAATATGTTTTACGCAAATTTCACAGCAATTTAGCTATCACCATACAATTGAAATTTTATATCCAAAGCCTATGTATGCATTTTAACAGCTGCAAATAACAGTACACTGTGTAATTTTTCAGTTTTATTGGCATATGTATGTAATTATTGTTCTTGATAACAGATGTTGCTGACGCGACCAGACAAGGAGTGCTCGCTGTCCAAGGCGTCGACTTCTGCATCGACACAAATGGAGAGAACCATCACACCAGCAAATTTAACTTAATGACGCGGAACGAAAACAAATGCTTAGTTATTAGACGCGGTCAACCTTTCAAATTAGATCTACTATTGAACAGACCTTATGATACAAGCCGAGATGCAATCTCCTTCATCTTTTACGTCGCAGGTATTTATGAATTAATTTTTATAATGATAACTATTTTAGACTAGCTGCTACCTGCGGTTTTATCTGCCTTTCCTGCGCATGCGTGTCATACCGCTTTCCCTACTTCTTCAAGACAAAAAATACGTACCACTGAAGTTTTACTTTAGATGACGATATCGATATCATTTTCTTGATAAGGACTAATTGTCTAAGAAAGAAAACTGACAAAAATTCATTCAAATCCGTCCAGTGTTTTTTCGTGAAATGGGTATAACGGCAGGCATTTATGAATTTATTTATTTGTACAGAAGATAATATATCTCGCCAATATTGTACGAACCACGCTGAACTACTCGTATTAAAAAGGGCAGGTTAAAAATAATATGGTAACATTACTATGGATATAGATGATGGTATATAAATAAGTAGCATATGGTGGTTGCATAACCTACGGTTCATTTGGTAATTTTATCCATAACGAAAATATGATATCTCAAAATCATTTATAAATATTACTTACAAAATATAATGATGTGTTATCAAAAGTATTGAGGTCATAACAGAGTCATTTTGGAAAACTCCACAAATCTTTTTTGGACGCTGCTGCTAAAAATTGTACTTTCGTCTTAATTCTCGTGCAAATTTATCGTATAGATATGGATTAAGACACATATTTACGTAGAAAGAATTACGTACCCAAATCTCCTAACCGATAATTGAACTGAGATAGAATTTACAATATATTTTAAATAAGTGTTATCATGATTATTTTTATGTGTTAGTTACATAAAATATACTTAACACGAATAAGTAATCGTTAAATTTTAGTTGTGTAAAAAAGATTAATTAATATAGGAGACTATCTGGTTGTATTTAGCATATGGCTTATATCGTACAATATAAAAGCAATAGAGTCAGTTTATTGATAATATT
>JACEII010000008.1:12956798-13019686 GCA_014332785.1 Antheraea mylitta | reverse complement strand
TATATCGTACAATATAAAAGCAATAGAGTCAGTTTATTGATAATATTCATATTAATTATTAGGCGCTTTGAAGTCCATCGCATAGACTATAAGTGGAATTTTGTGAATCAAAAGTGAATTCCTTGTAACAATTAGCGGGTTAAACGCGTGAATCATGCTCCAGAATTAAGTAAATTCCAAATACATTCTGGTGTTTATTTTGAGAATATCAATAAATACAACCGTTGGTGTACGCAGATGCTGAGAAACGTGGGCCGTCGGACGTTGCGTCAGCGGCTGTACCTTTATTGGAAAAGGGCTCAGAGACTGTCGGGAATTGGAGTGCAGTCTACGAGAGTCAGGTGGATTCTCACTTGATGGTCGTTGTGACACCGGCGGCGGACTGTATTGTAGCGGCTTGGAAACTCGATATTGACACAAAGATTACTGGAGGAAGTTCACTGAGCTACACGCATCCTCAATTAATTTACGTACTTTTCAATCCATGGTGTTTGAATGATAGTGTCTATGTGCCAGGTAATTCATAAACAAATATTTACAATGACTACATTTTTCAAATATTTACCTAACGTTATAGCTACGTAATGGAAAGAATAATCCATTATTAATCTTATTGAGATAAAAGCGATGATAGTTTAGATGATAGCGTCTTCATACATAGCGTATAGCGACGTAGGTTCAAATCTTTTCAACAAAGTCGCAATTTTTGGTAAAGGTAAATATTGTAATGCAACCATACTGTGCTTGTGAGATTTTTTCTGTCCGTCTGGTTAGCTACAACTCTACAGTTGCAAATCTGTCGGCAAACACCTGTTGGTGTATTCGTACAACTGCGCGTAAAAGCCGGTACTACTTAGATATAGCCTGTTTTGCCATCTTATACCGCTTTTTTATATCATAGGAGGTAAACGAACAGGTGAATCACTTGATGTTAAGTGATCATCACCATTCATAGATACTTGCAACACTAAGTGAGTCGTAAGTGCATTGCCAGCCTGTGTTTGGGGAGGGGGGAGGGTGGGGAGGAATGGAAGAAGAGAGGAGGAAGGTAAGGAGTGGTGGGCCTCCGTCGCTCTTACTGACCAAACGAAACGCAACAATACAAGTACTGTTACTTCACGTCGGCTTTCTGTGAGAGGGTGGTACTACCCCGGTCGAGCCGACCCATATATGCTGAAGCCAGTAGAAACATCAGCGTGACTCTACCACCTACCACGTGACTAAACCACTTTGATAACCATCGGATATAATTTTAGTTGAATGTTAAAAACTATGAAGTAGTAATAAAATTGAACGTACTTAATCATCCTACTTCAGTTATCCGAAAATAATAAATAGGTATATATAGATAATAATAAGTAATGTTAAAAGCTAAGTTACAAAGAACAAAGGGCTGGTAGCGTGTTTATACCTGACTGGAATACTAGAACCATGCACATGACGATACACTAGTCATATTGACTCTCTCTACTTTATTGCGTTTTGGAATCAACCAGTGTACAATGTACATATGTGCTGATTTCGAGACGTTTGCATGCCGACATGACACTAATGACTGCTGATGGATTATATACAACCGAGCCTTTTACTTTTAGTTTACACTATGTTCATCGTAAGAAACAATACTGCCACGTTGTTGTGATTCTATAAAAAAAGATTGTGCTACTTTACAGAAGAATCCATTCCATTTTTAAATATTATTCAAATTATCGGCTAAATTATGTAATATGAAATGTTTTTAATTTTTCAGTCGAAAGCCATAGACAAGAGTACGTATTAGAAGACGCAGGTCTCATGTACCGAGGTGTGTATAATCGTTCTAAACCAAGTCCCTGGTACTACGGACAATATGAGGCCGATATTCTGGATTGTGCGTTGTATTTAGTTAAACAAGTTGGTAAAGTATGTATTGAGAACTGATCTCTATCTTATTTTTTAGATGTTATAATTATAAATCATTTCATGGCTACGTTTCAAAATAAAATTATAGCCAGATACAGCCAGAAAATCTTTTAATTATTGAATTATAGGTCATAGTAAAAGTATGTAAATTAAGTAAATATCTTTATTCATATATACATATTTAAAATAAATTTTTAATTAAAAATTGTTGTGATCTAAATATTAGTTAACTGTATCTCTATATCAGTGATCTAATAATTTCAATAGACATTGAAATCTTAATATGTATAATTATTCTGTCAATCAAGGCAGGACAACGTCCGCCGGGCCCACTATTTATTAATATATGTGTAATTTACAACAATTATCTTTATTGAATTTTGTTCTAAATATACAAACATATACAATTACTACAATGGATATAGAATATAAGAAGCTAATTTGCAACTCTTTACTATTCTTCTTACAATACGGACGTTCATAAACTGAGGAGTGTAATATAATTAGCAGCTATTAGCGGCGGTTCTCAATAAACTCTGATCAATGAATTTAGGTCAAAGGCAAAGCGAGAAACGATCCGATTCAAACTGCGCGAGGTCTCTCCGCCGCCGTTAACGTTCAAGACGATAATGGAGTCCTACAAGGAAATTGGAGCACAGATCCTAGTGAGTACTCTGGAGGTACACATCCCCTGAAATGGGTCGGTTCTTTGATGATTCTTCAGAAATACTACGAGAAAAAGAAACCAGTTAAATATGCACAATGTTGGGTCTACGCAGGAGTTTTGACTACGAGTAAGCTTACCATGTTTTTTTGCATGTTTTCGTTTGCGCATTTGTGTACAAATTTATAGCAATTGTAAATCAAGTCATGCATTACTAAAATATGTTAGTGATATATCTCATATTAGAAAAGGATAAATTGTTTTGTGTACTTTTAATACACGTAAATCTTTCTCAGGAATGAAAAACTCTTCTTTCATTTTGGTAAAACGAGAGATGTGAGAATTATATGGTTATAACTAATATGTTATAATTATTTTTGTAGTTTGTCGAGCATTGGGCATCCCGTGCCGACCGGTGACGGGTTACAACGCAGCTCATGACAGTCAAGGAAGTTTGACTATCGACATTATTTACGACGACGATGGTAATGTTCTTGACGAATTCACAAAAGACTCTGTTTGGAACTACCACGTTTGGAATGAGGTAAGAGACATAAAATACTATAAATGACGTTGACAGAAATTAAAATTTAGCATACGAACTCCTTTGATAAAACGGGTAATTTAATATATTATTGAGACTAAGAAATAATTTATGAAAAAGCTAACGGTTATGTTCGATCAATAAAAGCCGTGGTGGTTGAATGGTTTGACTAGTGGAATGTCCATTCGATGTCCACAGATTCAAATCCCGGCATATACCAACGAATTTTTTGGAATTCCCCTACAGTTAGTAATTTAAAGCTGACGGTGAAGGAATATATCGTGGCATAATCACTGAGAGATGTTGTAGTAAAACTATATGTGAGAATATATAGAATTGTGGATTTATCGGAGTTTGAAATCACCAATACGTCGTGAACTGGCGTGGTTGAGGATTATGCTCATATCTTCCTACCTTCCAGTAGGTCTCTTACAGACTTATGTGATGAATTGGGGTATTAAAAAATAGAATAGAATACATGTTTCACAAAGATTATTTCAGGTTTACTCTTAATTTTTATTCGAATTTTATGGGCATTGCACAATGCATTCGGCTAGTAAACTTTTGTATTATTTCTAGGTTTGGATGGAACGGCCCGACCTTGGGTCAGAATATGGCGGTTGGCAGGTTTTGGATGCGACACCACAAGAAACTTCAGACGACATGTTCAGATGCGGACCAGCATCGTTGAGAGCCACTAGAGAGGGAGAACTACAGCGACCATATGACGTTGCTTATGTGTTTGCACAAGTTAATGCCGA
Organism: Antheraea mylitta; assembly: GCA_014332785.1. Lineage (NCBI taxonomy): Eukaryota > Metazoa > Arthropoda > Insecta > Lepidoptera > Saturniidae > Antheraea > Antheraea mylitta. Next base: position 13,015,815 of record JACEII010000008.1, on the reverse strand, counting down.
CAAGGTATTGTAATATATTGAAATAAATAATCCCTACAATGAACATTGCAACAATCAAATCCTAGAAAGAATTCTACAAAGAATTTTCTGTTATTTCGTTTTATGGAGCAATACAAGTATTTATTTGATAATTATATTAGCCACGGATACCGAAATACATAGGATGCGCTATGGCCGCAATTTGAAGTGAGTAGATTAAGTTCGTAACTTTTACAGTTGAATTTACGGTACTAGAATTTCTATAGGATCCAGAAGGCAACCCCTTGTTTTGGATTACTGGCAGGACTGCTGTAGCATTAGAATTGATTGCTATAGTAAAAATGCATTTATAGTGTAATAGTGATATCATATATTCATTCGTTTTTTGTAGATACTCGCTTTTGCTCACGTAAATTTAAATTTGATCTATTCCTTGGGAATTGTAATTTTTTCTGGACGAAAGTTATCTTATATCTTTTTCGGTACCCCTAACAACGGCACATGGAAAATAACATATTAATAACATATTAATCGACAAAATAGTCAACGCTTGGAAGTGTAACAAACGAAATAATCTTAGCAGTTATAATATTAGTAAGAAAATTAGGTAATACTTAAAATCAAAATTTATTTGCTTAGTTATTTAACACTTAAACATATTATTTTATTTATTTGGGAATAATGTGATAATGCACGTTTTTCATTTACAGGTGCTATGGAAATATTCTGGTGAAATTCAACCTCTAAAACTATTGGCTCGTGATACCACATCGATCGGGCAAAATATTTGTACCAAAGCAATTGGAAAGATGGGAGTTGAGGTAACTTGAGATTGTTATATTATAGAACATATTGTGTTGTCATAAAGTTGATGTAGAGTCTAAAGAGTGAGATCACTTTTCATATTTATAGATTATTAATTCTTGCCTTGCCCTTTTACTTTGTCAGTATGTCATCATATTGACAAGCCAGAAAGGTATTTTGCTTTGTCCCGCTGCTTATAAATTAATTATTATTCAAGGTATCATTTAAGAGTGTGATGCATAATGAAGTGTTCTCGTAGGTAGTAAATTGAATAAATTAATTAATAACTTTAGCAACAACAATTACAAATATTAAATTAAAGAATAACTTCATTAATATCTTATCTTCGAATCGAATTATAAAGCGTATGAACATAGAGGATACAGGTGCCTACTTAAAGTCTAGACATCTATAAATTCACGTATACTTTTCATTTCTGATTGTAAAGAAAAATCTTATGAGAAAATGGGAATACAAAATATTTTTTTAATAAATACAATGCGAATAGATTTTTTGAGAAAATACAAATATCAGAATGTCATTATGTTTCATATGTTGAAGGCGATGTGAAGTGGTCCTTAATTTTTCGGGTAGGAGTTTATGGACAACAGTACAATATGTATGAGATGTTGACATAAAATTAGTACTTCATTATAATGTAAAAATAATTAATTACTTATTTTAGGATATCACAAATACGTACAAATACCCTGAGAGGACGCGAGAAGAACGCATGACGATGGAAAAAGCTTTAAGAGCGTCTGAGAACATTTTTGCTCGTTATTATCTAAACGAAGCCTTCAACGATGTAATCTTCGACTTTGAATTATTAGACGACATTAAGATCGGACAAGACTTCAACGTGGTGAGTATTATGTATATTGAATAAGCAAGTAATCATCATCCATTTGGTGGTATTACTTATATTCTATTGAAATTCTCAGGGATCTCTGGGATTCTCAGGTTTCTGGTTTTCATGTTAAAAATATTGGACAACCTTGAAACGATGATGGGTTAGTTAATTGTTTGGACACTGCGTCGATCTATGTAGGTTCGAATCCTTGATACTGAGTCGGACTTTTTGGTGTAGGATAACTTCGTGATGGAACGATAGCATGGGCGTATGGCTTTTTCTAAGCCCGCCTACCAATAGATACCACCATCAAATTCAAAATCTGTCGCCTAAGATCTATTAGTGTGTTCCGGCAGCTGTATTTGAGAGCCAATCCACCACTAGGTTAAGCGTGTTTACAGTCTTAGAGCACATCGTCACTTAACACCAGATAAGATTATGGTCCAACTCTAAAGCATATAAAGTATTAAAAAACTTACATTCAATAGACTACTTTAAACCAAATAATGTTTGAATCTCTCGTATGCTAGAAACTTATTAGGTTCTAGCATTTTTTAACAAATTTTATTCGTCATACGGTAAATCTGATTATGTGGGATTTGTCTAAAAACAATCTGTTATACAGAAGATATTCTTTTATCTTTAGATATGGTTCATACTATAAAAATATTTCCTTAGATTGCGTATGCCATATTTGAACGATACATTAGAAACTATTCTCTCAACCTTGTCCCAGACACAACCTGTTGAAGTTATAAAAGTAGAAGTGTTCCACGTCCCACTTGATAAAACCTGATTTACCCCAATGTGCTTATTTTTTTTTCTATAAAAATAAATAATTATGATTATTATAAAAATTGTCATACTAGGTGTTACACGTAAAGAATCGTTCGACAATCAATCAACACCGAGTCAAGGGTATACTCCGTGTGGACACAGTTACCTACACCGGAGTGACGGGAGACGGAGTGAAGAGATACGAGTTCGATCTCACACTGCCGCCAGAAGGCAAGGAGAATGTCAGGATGTTAGTTACATTCCAGGATTATTACACAAAGCTTGTTGATCAGGTAATTTTTTCTCTACTTATTCTATTATTCTATCGTGTTTCCAGAGAGTCTAACACCCACCCCCCCTTGAGGGGTTACCATCTTGACCCTTCAGACCGTAGTTGGGGTACCTTAGGTTGAGATAACACCTGTCGGAGGAGCAAACGTACTCCTGTTAAGGCAATCCCTGCTCCCCCGACCAAAAGGTGGACGGTACTATGGGGTTTTAGTTCGTGTGAATTGGACATAATCCATTCTCAGCGGGATACATATCCGTTAGTTATCCACAAAAAAGAGGGGTCAACTTCCCGAGAGAAAAACTCTGTTACTTTTGTATACTTATTAAAATTAAATAATAACAATTACAAACTTAAATAGATACAATTACAAAATTAAGTAGAAACAATTACTAAATTAAATAATACCAATTACAAATTTCAGGCATCATTTAATATTGCTTGCTTAGCAACTATTGTGGAGAATCAGTTTGACTACTTCGCCCAAGATGACTTCAGAGTTCGCAACCCCGATATCAAAATTAGCATCGACGGCAAACCTGTATCGAAGCAAGAGTTTAACGTTACTGTAACGGTTGAAAATCCTTTACCTATTCCCTTAAGAAAAGGAAAGTTCTACATCCAAGGAGCTGGCTTAGATAAACAGCTGAAGATTGAACTGAGCGACGTAAGTAGCAATTACATTGTTATATATTTTTAATATATATCACGTGTATATATATATGATTATAAAACAAAGTCCTCTGTCACGTTTGTCTGTCTGTTCGCGATAAACTCAAAAACTACTGAACGGATTTTCATGCGGGCTTCACCAGTAGATATAGAGATTCAGGCAGAAGGTTTGGCTATATTATTCTTTTTCAACTATCAGGGCGGGACAACTAGTTACTACTATTAATACTAGTGGTTATCCAGAGATCGGAATTCGATTGTAATTCTTTAAGCGAACTCTATTGATGTTCTTTTGTCAAAGACTGTACTTTTATTATCAAATCATCTAATTAAAAAATATATATTAAGTAAGCTGCAAGCGTATATTAATAAGTCGTTATGCATTTCTTTTTGTGACTATCTATACTCAGATTAGTTTACCGCAGACTAATAAGTGTGTGACATTCAGAACGAATTTTCACAATGAATATTTTATACAATTTATTTTTCTACACTGCTTATATTTTCTTTTATATTTTATTATATATTCGTGTGATCAATGTGCTTAAAAGGGGTAAAATAATTTTTTTGAATATATAAATATTGAAATTTCTACAGATTCTACAGATATTTGACTTTAATACTTGCCTCATAGAAGCACCCAAGAGCGTATATTAGTATGAAAGAAACAAATCAGAAAAAACATATTTATACTAATTATTAATATAAAAAATTGCTATTTATTTCAGGATGTAGCTCCAGGAGCGTACGCAACGGCCAGTTTCAAGTTAACACCACCGTGGGCAGGACGTCATCAAATCACAGCCAAATTTAATTCTAAGGAAATGCACGATGTTGATGGGTTTTTGTCATTCAATGTTGCACTACCCGAGAGCAATGGGCTTTACACAGATACAATTGATAGTTGAAGGTATTAATGAGTTGTCGTCAAGTTGAAGAAAATGTTATTGATGCTTTAAATGTAGTAAGTTAATTTATAGGTATTATATTTATATAATCAGTCAGTAGTTTTAGTATATACTTATTAAAACCAGTCCGTTTATTTAAGGCGGGAAAAAATATTTGACGTAGACGCAATATTTATTTATTAACTAACTTCTGCTCGCGACTTTATCCGCGTGGAATAATGACTTTGGTCTAACTAGCACGCAGCGGAAGTTCTCAGCAGAAAAAAAACGATTTTAAAACATTCTGCATTGATGCTCCGCTCCTATTGGTGTTAGTGTGATGATATATGGCCTATAACATTCCTCGATAAATGAGCTATCTGACAGTCAAAGACTTTTCAAATCGGAGCGTAAACTAACATATTCCTATACAAACTTTCATCCCCTATTTCCTATTGTTTATTATACACCCTTGAGTGTAACACTTTTACGAAGCTTGAATGTCATATTTATTTACATTGAATGAACAGCTTAAAAATAAGTTTCAAGCTTTTATATCTAAAAATGACGATATTTCTATACAACTTTTCATCCCCCTTGTCAACCCATTACGCATTAAAAAGTAACCTGTGTACCAAATATTATTTAAATCGGTTCAATAGTCTTGGCTTGAAAGCGTGACAGACAAACAGAGTTATTCGCATTATAAAATTAGTAAGGATTTACAAATGTGGATAATGCAACATTCAATAGTCCGATGAATAATATACATAATAACAATAATAAGAAAGAACAAACTAGACTGAAAACCTACAATGTTTTATCACAACGATAAATTAATAATTAGTATCTGGGGGTCCGAGCCTAGCTCGATCCTTTAAACAAACATTTTTAAATTAAAATAAAAGGTTTGCCTCACGATATTAGCATTTTTTGCAAAAAAAAAAAAAAAAAGGTATCTCTTTTGCTATCACTTGGATTCGAACTGGGGTTACACGGATTTTCGAAACAACCGATTTCTATCTGAGCTATTTTCGTTTTGACAGGTGCGGCGAAATTTACCTTTAAATAGCAAATTTTTTTCATTACCTGAAAACTCAGTTAAACAAGGTTTTCTACGAATAAAATCTAGCTAGATCAATTTATAGTCCTCGAAACTACCTACATACTAAATTTGACGGAAGTAGGTGACGCCGTTTCCGAGATCCTGAATATATACAAATTTAAAAATACGAGAATTGCTCGTTTAAAGATATTAATATATAAATAATAAAGAAAAATTAAAATTATGTAACTGTAAATATTAAGAAACAACAAAGAGAAAAAATAGGAATTTGAATAAATGAAAAAGTGAAATGTAAAGGAAAATAACAACAACAATATCACATCTAATATTAAAGTTTCAATACATATGACTTCAAACGTAGTTAATTATACTTTATGTTATTATTGTTTACCCGGGGAAAACCGATTAATTAATTTTGAGTGTGCAAGGTATAAGCATATACCTAGAATAATAACTAATAGGATGTTGTTCTATTTTAAAATAAGTTTTTTTATAAACATATGTAGGAAATTTTTAACTGAGTTTAACAATGTTAATTAACCCATATGATTCTAATTTTGTGATTTTGACTAATACATGGTTGCTGAAGTAAGAATGCCGTAATAGTTAAAAGGATTTATTGTTTTTTTTAAGAAACCTATTAATTTAAGCATGTGTAATGGAATATTTATTGCAGCTTTACATACTTATGTTTACCATATAATTACGCGGAAAAAAATGTACAAATATTAATAAGCTGAGTTTATAATGTAAAATATTACGTATATGTACTTGTGATAAATACATTTTTTTCTATTGCATAATATTGTAAAATATTAAATTATATTGTTATTTACTAATGTATTTTCTTTTATGACCTCAACAATTTTATTATAGGAACTATTTATTGACATACTTTGTATAATTTTGAAGTTATACTTTTATTGGCGCGTTAGGGAAAAATGTTGAGAGTAAATTTTTACGATGCGCGCGCACACCGTCACGAAAAACCGACACCCTGAAGTTAGCTATAGTCGACATTTTGTTTCTTTGCATGAAGTCTATAGAGATCTCGTGCCGCCCAAATCATAGCGGAAGACGTACACCGTGGGGTTTTAGTCCGTGGGAGTCGAACAAAACCCACCCTCTCCCCCGGGAGGGTGGGTATCCAGAAGGGATTTCCACACGTTAAAAAAAAAGGTGTTGCTACAATCTAATATCATTGGCTATAATGCCCCTGTTCTTGTTTTTTTTTTTAAATATTAATATTGTTACCTTTTTAATTTAAGTCGACGTATTTTCTCTACTTTTTGACATAGACACTTAAGACGCATATTCTAATTCTATAAGTCTAATTTCTTTGTTTTTTATTTACTAGTGGGCGCCCAGTGGTCGACATTCGACCATAGTTCATAATTTTTTTAAAGTTTGGACTTATTAGGGTTCTTTTGTCAAAGGGTATATTTCTGTAAACAAAGGTTTTCATCATGGCTACTCAGTTATTTGCCATTTTCCATGATCTTTTTAAATTATATAAACATAAAAAAATCTATGGGTAATTGAAAATTGAAATTAATTATAATTATGAAACAAAAAAACAGGTGGTAAAGCTCTCAAATTCTAAGTAAACATAACTTTACGAAAATAAAGAAATTTACCTCAACCCATGACCATAAGTAAAAGCACTCCTGTCACCTAAAAAATTTCACATCTAATAGAACCAAGGAGAATTAATATATTGAATATATTAAATTATTTCACTGGTTTCATAAATGTACTAAAGATAAATTGTTTATCAATTAATTATTAATGTGTATATACATATAAATATAATGTATATATATATACGTATGTATATATATATACGTATGTATATATATCTATCTATACTAATATATAAAGCTGAAGAGTTTGTTTGTTTGTTTGTTTGGTTGAACGCTATGATCTCAAGAACTACAGATCCGATTTAAAAGTTTCTTTTAGTGTTAAATAGCTCATTTATCGAGGATGGCTATAGGCTACATATCATCACGTTAAAACCAAAAGGAGCTGAGCACTAATGAAGAATGTCTCAAAATCGGGCTACTTTGGAAGCTTTCGCTGCGTGTTAATGTCAGTATTATACGCGTTGCCATGGTAACGCGATAACATTCTATTAAAAATATTTTCATGGTTTATTTTGAATTCCTATATAAAAAGTTTATTCTACGTTAGTTTTGTTTTCGATTTTTAATTATACGTGTTACGTTTATATCGCAAACATTTCTTAAGTTTATTTTGTGTTGTTATTCAGAAAGTTTAGTAGTAATAATATTCGTCCAATAATACAGTCGAAGGAATTAATCCATACAGCCAATTCTGAAGTTGTCAATATAGTTAGTTTTCTTCTATGTCCAAGTTAATGTAAAGGTATAAGCGCCGAATCCTCTACATAATATAACGTAATTTTTTATCTTCTTAATCTTCAAGACCATAGAATTAATGCTTCATGGTTATATTTTTCATTCATTTCACTTATGCAAAATAAACGAACGATATTATATAATACGCAACCAATTTCTACACGATATAGAATCATGTAACACAATATTATGAAAAAAATATAAAATCCACTACATGACAGACTGAAAACCCGCCAAACACTCTTAAAAAATTCTATTCTACATTAGTTTTGTTGCCAATTTTTTATTTGTGATATATTACGTATTATAAAAGTAAAGTGAGTGTAATTTATATTCAAATAAATTATTTTTGGTGAATACAATCTGTGATGCTACAAACATCAACGTTTTTTTTAACTCTGGCGATATGTCTGTTTTTTTATTTGTTCCGGGTAATCTCCGAAACGACTGGACCTATTTGAATTTTTTTTTCTTAGAAATGACTACGCTTAATAGCTTCACCGGACTACAAGTAATATTTGAACGGGAATTTTACGGGCAAATAAGTAACTAATTAGCTGTTTTATTTAATATTGTTCGATAATGTGTAGCTTCATATTTTCATTATTTTCTTATATAGTGTGAGCACTGAGGGTGATATATAGTTTAAAATTCCAGTTATGTGGCTGATCATAATCCCATCCCATTCGATACACTATTAGTAGTCACATACATAATGTACACGTTACCTGTTACAGTAGATGATGTGCGTGTGATACAAATATTTTTGAAATAGTACTATTGTAATTTACACTCGATGTGTAATCACAATTTTAAATTTATTTAATATATTAAAAAAAATCGCGTGCGAAGCCGCGGGTAACAGCTATATATATATATATATATATTACGATAATCTACTTACTTTACTACAATAGATAGTAACGATTTTACTTTTCTGCGACTATTTTAAGCATCTGTAAGATCGCTGCGGTAGTTTATAAGAATCTCGTTATTGAACACTATTTCATTTATAGCAAACTTGTTAAATTATTACATACTAGCTTCTGTCCGCGACTTCGCCCGCGTGGAATAGTTACTTTGGGCTAACGCTAAAAACCTATAGCCTATAGCCTTTCTCGATAAATAACTTGTCTAACACTGAAATAATTTTTCAAATTAGACCAGTAGTACTTGAGATTAGTGCGTTCAACGAAACAAACTCTTCAGCTTATTAGTATAGATTACTAGCGGGGCATGTGGATGTTGGTCTGACTTGATTATAAAACAAATCTTAAAATTCAACCGCAGCGCCACCTACCGGGTTCAATTGTTAACCTAAACTATACTTGAATCGACTCTAACACTTATAAAAAAAAACAAAATATAGAACTGGGGATCACTCAAAGTTTGAAATCGCCCATACGTCGTGAGCTGGTGTGCTCTGCCTATCTCATATATTATAGCTTATGGCCCTGCGGTGGGTCTCTTACAGTCATGCTGTAGCTGAAGTTTTTGTAGATGGTAAAGCCAAGCTGAAGCTATTATTGGTAATGGGTTGGCTGGCCTGGGCTTATACCACCTCCCATTGAAACCCGACGTGAAGTAACAGTGATTGCATTGTTGCGTTTCGTTTGGTCAGTGAGAATGCCGGAGACTCACCTCCACCTTCCCCACTCTCCCCATCTCCTCTTACCTCGCCCCCATCAGGTGATAAAAAAGTGAAATTAATTAAAAAATTCAAAAGAGAACACGGTTTAAATTTCATTGTTTTGAATTTTCACTTTTGTCGTTAGTCGGTGCCTCGACTTTTTTTTTTTACAAATGAACACGTAATACGCGATAATCATTATACCTTTAAATTGCGTCGTACTGTGCGGATGGAAGTGTTGGGTGGAACAGGTAGGTCATTATAGCTATTCCTCTTTGAATTTGTATAATATGTACAGAGAATTTCAAATGTACGGACTTTAACGGTTTCTTGATGTTGTATGGAAAAACTCGAGTGTTAGTTCAAAAATACATTTATGAATACATGTGTATTAATTAGTTCATGACTACTTATACAATAAATTGTCCGAAGCAGCAAAAATACCCAACTTAAGATATACTTCAGTGTTAAATTCTTTGAAATGTTTTTCCTGTTGTTTTATATTGTACAGGAAAGTGAATACTGAAATATTTACGTATTTTGCAGGAAGGAATGTTAATTCCATTAACTCAAGGCTGAAATTTAGACTGCGATCGGTGAAAATTAAATATGATACTTTTAAATTTAAACAAGATTTCCTATATTCGATGAAGGAGTATTTTTTTATATCATAGCAGGCCAACGGACAGGTCGGTCACCTGATGTTTAGTGATCACCACCGTCCATAGACACTTGCAACACCAGGGGAGTCGCAAGTGCGTTGCCAGCTTGTGTTTGGTGGAGGAGAGAATAAGGAAGGGGAGAGGTAGAAGAAAGGGAGATGTCTTCCGGCGCTCTCACTGACTGAACGAAACGCGACAATGCAAGCACTGTTACTTCACGTCGGTTTTCTATGAGAGGGTGGTACTAACCCGGACGAGCCGACCCATTCATGCTGAAATCAGTTATAGCTTCAGCGTGGCTCTACCACTTACAGAAATCAGATTTGAAATGACAATGTATTCTGAGATAGTAAACACGATAAACATAATGGGTTATTATTAGCTTTCAAGTGCAGCTGCCAGAATAGACTAACAGTTATGGGGTAATGGCTTTCAAGTGCAGCTGCCAGAATACACTAACAGTTATGGGGTATTGGCTTTCAAGTGCAGCTGCCAGAATACATTAACAGTTTTGGAGTATTGGCTTTCAAGTGCAGCTGCCAGAATACCTGCAATAACAGTTATGGGGTACTTGCTTTCAGGTGTAGCTGCCAGAATACAATAACTGTTTCTTGGCCACATAATTTCGATTCAAAGTTGGTAGCCTAGCCTCATAAATTTAGAAGAAACCCTACCACCATATTCTGGTCTTCTCATGAGGTTTACCATCAGGAACATATTTGTAATCTTAACCCACCATATAATTAACTACCTTAGTGCTCACTTAGACTGGGTAAGGAACTAATGAAACAATAAATTAAAATATTATTATAAACTTTTACATTTGATATACATTCTAATTACGATTTTGTGTCTATACAAAAAATAAACGCTTGTCACTTCCGCAAGAAATTGTATCATGGAACTCTTTACGTAATATGTTTATGGTCTAAGATCTTATTAGGAAGACCTCTTCTGTCTTCAAAATTACTAATAATTATAACGTCGAATTGTTAACGATAAGCTGATGATTATTTCTCTAATTAAAAATGAAGAATAAATTGAAATCTTGCTAAATTACATACAATCAAAGTCGCGAGTAACAGCTTGTTTAAATTAGAATAACCTCAATTACTTTTTATAAGATTCGCTGTCGACCAGTGAAAGTCCCGAGAAAATCAGTCAAATTGTCCTGGACAAAGCACTGTGGGCGAAGCCACGATTAACAGCTAGTAGAAACTGAAATTGCCTAAATTCGTTTTTATAAGGTCAGCTATCTGCCTGTGAAAGTCCCGTGAACACCTGTCTAACCGTTTTGGAGATAGCATTGCGGGTGAAGCCACGGTTAACAGCTAGTATAAACTAAAATTACATGAATTACTTTTTATAAGGTCAGTTATCTGCCAATGAAATTTTGGCAGAGATCAGATTAACGGTTTTGGAGATAGTAATGCGGGCAAAGCCACGGTTAACAGCCAGTTTAAATTAAAATAGACTAAATTACTTGTTATAATTTCCGCTACCTGTTGGTGAAAGTTCCGTGAAAATCGGTCTTACCGTTTTAGAAATAGCATTACGGACAAAGCCGCGGTTAAAATTTAGTCTAATTTAGAGTAGCCTAAGTGTATAATTTCAGCCTATAATTTCAGTTATCTGTCAGTGAAATTCCCGTCAAAATCGTTCCAGCCGTTTCGGAGATTACCCGGAACTAACAGACAGACAAACAGAGGAACAAAAATAAAATAAAAAATGCATTTTTATTACTAGCGTATATACTTTCGTACCCAATCAGTCATTTTTTATATTATGATATTACATACAGACACTTCATTTTTATTATATGTATAGAAGATGAAAAGCAGCTTGTGCTAGCAACTCTAGTAGGCACACTAGAGAATAGATTTCAGAAATAAAGAAAATTCTAGATGAAGATCCAAATATTGACTTTAAATTAATAAAATAAATATATAAATAAAATAAGCTACGCTTTGAATATAGTACAAGTTTAAATGTGATGATACCTACGTCTTTGTATATTAGTTAATTTCAATAGAATAATTCAAAATAATACTTTCCTTTCGTGTGTGAAAAACCCATGACTTTTCAGTATGACTAACTTTCAAGGTACAAATTTATAAAAATACGTGACATATTTGTGACATCCATTGAGGATATCCCTTTTATTCTAAAAATATCCACCGATAAAAAGTCACGTATTCAAATACACTTGCTATATAATAAGCTGTCCGTTACCATTTCATCCAGACTGAATTACTTTGTTAGTTAGTCAACTTGTTTAATTTTGTCAGTATATATTTTTTTGTTTATTTCACCGAGAACAATTACATTTCGACAAAAAGTTTTTAACAAGTTTTTAGCATTTTTAAAAACTTTATTGTGATATTTTATTTTCGGTTTTTATAATTAGTCATTAATTTATAGTGATATAATTATAAACTAAACAGAACATAGTGAAAAATGGTTAGGGATATATTATGTAAAATTGACATTGGTGGTTGGTGGGAACGAGAATGTAATGGTAAGTCAAAGTCAAATTTAAGATAAGCCTTACATTGTGTTTTTTACAAGGGGATGATTAATTTATTAAATACTAGCTATGCCCGCGACTTCCTCCACTTGAAACCTTATCTAGAAAACTTGACTAATAAATACATCTGAATGTATTGAGTCCATTTACTTATGTACTTTTCGATCGTAATTACACCGCGTCGTCATTAAAATTACAATAACTTTTGATAGAGTGGACCGATTTTAATGAAACAAAGACTAAGTTATTCTCGAAGATATGCTTTATAATGTGTGTATGCGTGTGTGTCTTTATAATTAGTGTCGTTTTATTTTAAACTCAGAACTATAGCAGTGATGCGTGTTCATATAAACAGACAGATAATTTAAAATATTTTATTACTTATTCTTAGACACCTGGAACAATTTTTTTCAGGAAAATCAAGAAGTACAGACTTACATTCTTATTATATGTATAGATTGTCTATATTACTATTGTTTCAAATAAACAGATGTTACTGACGCTACCGAAGAAGGAGTGCTTGCTGTCCAGGATGTTGACTTTTGCATCGATGTGAATGGAAAGGATCATCACACCTGCAGGTTTAATTTAATGACACGGAATGAAAATAAATGCTTAGTTATCAGACGCGGTCAACCTTTCAAATTGAATCTATTGTTGAACAGACCTTACGATGTGAACCGAGATGCAGTCTCTTTCATCTTTTACGTTGCAGGTATGTATGTCCTCAGTTTGGATACTGTAATTTTAAGTATTAGAAGCGCATATAACATGAATAACTTATTATTTTAGATATACCTTAAACTTTTCAAATACATTCGTTGTTCATTTTATAATAAACTATATAAATGACGCGTTGGAGAACCAATTAATTTTTAACTCGTAAATCTCTCTAATTCTATAGAGATATCAGACAGTCAATATCTGGTGAGTTTTCAGCTCATTTGCTGACTACGAAAAAAATCGATTGTTTTCAGAATTTTCTAAATTATGTTATGTAAAAAAAATGTTTTTTTTTTTTTTTTTAATAATTCTGCAGCCTTTTGGCCCGCTCCTTTTTTTGCTTTCGTTTAATTTGTTATATACGTCAAAAATTATAGGACGGTTTTTTTAATGACGTTAATGTCTGTGGCGGTAGCATTTTGATCCTTTATGGCCAATTTTAGGTTATAATCCACAATGACCCACGCCTGAGCGTCCACGGTCCGATAAACGAACCTACTAACGGCATCGGCATATAAATTTCAAATATACTGTTACTAAACTCTTATGTTATTTTTTATACAGGTAAAGGGTACATAAGAAATATACGTTAAAATAATTATGCGCCAATTTTGCTAATTTTATTTAAATATGATGGATTTGGACAACGAATAATTTTTGAAATGAAAACGCCTCTAGGCGCGATGAGCGTTATTTATGGCAGGAGATACATTTATAATTTCGCGTCGTAACATGCTACGTAAGCATGACTGGGCATACTGCGCTTGCGTGGTTGCGTTGGATTAGCGACGCATAGCATAGAAGCCTGTGTACATGTAACATTGATATTCTGCAGCTCAACATACGTTTGATTGATTAATATACTTTATAAAAATGTATGTAAATATACATACCAATAGTTCGGAGTGTAAGTAAATTTGAAAACCGTACTAATGTTAATAATTTCAGCAAACAAATCCTGAAATTCAAATATTGTTTCACACTATAATTTATATGACAATTCAAAAGAGATTACAATTATTTCATTGTTTTGTGTTTTCACTTCTGTCGGCAGTTTATGATTGCCTCACCTATTTTTTAATAGAAATATAAATAAATTTGTTATAATTATTATCGTGTGTTACGAAAGGCAGAATTTTTAAACATAAATAATCCGTATAGAAAACCGTCATGTTGCGTGTTGATCTCCCTATACGATGTCTGAAATAATAATTAAATTTACCAGAAAAACCCTGAAACCATGTATGCATATTTTGTTTATGTCACTGAGTCTTCTTAGTGTAAAACAAAATCCACGAAGCAATTAGCAAAATTAATAAAAACTAGCTGAACGTATGGATAGAGAGTTTTTGAATTAAGTGTATACGGAAAGCAATCTCATGATGCTTGTTATGAGAATTTTAATAAATAGAATCGTGCATACGCAGATATGAAGAGGTGTGGGCCATCGAATGTTGCATCAGCGGCTGTGCCTTTATTGGAAAAGGGCTCAGAGTCTGTCGGTAACTGGAGTGTAGTATACGAGAGTCAGGTGGACTCTCACTTGATGGTTGTTGTGACACCGGCTGCGGATTGCATTGTCGCGGCTTGGAAGTTTGAAATTGATACAAAGATTTCTGGAGGACGTTCACTGAGCTACACACATCCTCAACCGATTTATGTGCTGTTCAACCCATGGTGCTCGAATGATACCGTCTATATGCCAGGTAATTTATTAACAAACATTGATAAGATCAAGGTGCATATTTCAAAAATCTACTTAAGCCTGTAATATGTATCGTTGTACCTATAAATATTGCCAGTGACTAACCATTCACCTGGAATAGTATTAAGTTTAATATCAGATTTACATTTTTTTAAAATAATAGGGACGTGTATAGATAGATATATTAATAACAATTTCTAATAGTTAAGCTACTTTTACAACGCAATAAACTGTGGGAACAAAGAGCCTGTGTACCACATACAAAAAAATATCGCCACTTTTCGAAACAATCATACAAATAAAATAAATACAAAAATACTTAACTCTTTAAAAAGGCCGTAAAGTCATTTTTTTAAATTACAACATATTAAAATTCGACGGTATAATACAAATAATAATTTTATAACTGTTTATTTTTTCAGATGAAAATCATAGAGAAGAGTACGTATTAGAAGACTCTGGTCTCGTGTTTCGAGGCATAACTACCCGTTGTAAACCGAATCCTTGGTACTACGGACAATATGAGGCAGATATTTTAGATTGCGCTTTATATTTAGTTACTGAAATCGGCAAGGTGTGTATTAACAACTAGATGCTATTTTGCTTTTGTATGTATCCATTATAATAGACCTAATATTCGATCTCAATTTTACCTTAAAGATTCGTGTAATTGCTAAGTTTGGAAAAGTGATTTAATTGCAATGAGTTTGAATCACCTTAAATTTAATTCAAGTAAATATAACTATGTCTACTACTCATGTATATTTTAGTTGCCTACATATTAGTTGAATTTACAACTATGAATTATATTGTTTATTCCAATATTCATTTATCTAAGAATATTAAGACCTAGTAATAGCCATAACATCGTAAAGATTATCATTTATGAAAATGTAGAATTATTGTTTTAGACAATATTTAGACAATTGTCCTTAGATTTGTTGTAAATATACGGTTCTATGGTACTTGAAAATATTTATATAACAAGCCAAATCTGCAACTGATCTTTATTTTGCCATTAGTATGAATATGCTTGAAAGTATTAATGTATGGTAGGTATTTTATGGGTAGTTAGTTTTGTTGCAATCAGCGAGGGCAACTCTTGTTCCTACTCCACGCCTAAGCGTCCTTTCCTTAACATACCACTTGAGAGTGCCGCCATTATCTTGTGCGCCGCGCCATTATATGACAACGTTATACAAGAACGCACATCTGCCAAGTAAGTGTGTATGGTTCCTCTTTCTTAGCTCAATCGATTGTATATCTTTGAATCTTGCGATTGAGCGTGTATCTATTATATCCTTGCCCTCGCAAACTGCTAACAGAACAGTACACATCTCTTCTTATATTAAAACCGCATCCATGGAGGTGAATAAACAAATAATTTGACCAAATTTGACAAACTATCCTCCCCAATGTGATATAATTAGCAACAATTAATGAAGGATCAGGATAAACATTGATTAATGAACTTAGGTCAAAGGTACGACGAGAAACGATCCGATTCAAACCGTGCGAGGCCTCTCCTCCGCTGTGAACGTGAATGATAACGACAACGGAGTACTTTTCGGAAACTGGGGCTCGAAGCCTAGCGACTACGCTGATGGTAAACATCCTTTGGAATGGGTCGGTTCATTGTCAATCCTCCAACAATATTATCAGGAAAAGCAACCAGTTAAATACGCTCAGTGCTGGGTCTTCGCAGGAGTTCTGACTACCGGTAAGTACTATGAAATTCATATGTTCTCGCTAGGATCTTTATGTTTCTATTAATAATTCATAAAAGTATATATACATGATAAAATTCTTTGAAAAATATAAATGTAGTCATTGTTCTGTGCACTTACACAACTAAGATTCTCAATAAAAACGATTATAAATTATAGTTAAAAGAAAGCGTGTGTGTACTTATGTACACGCGTTAGAAGTTATATATACTTCTTTGGTTTAACAAGATAATTTTCTTTTGAAAAATTTTATCTTTCGCCTTATTCTAACGTCTGTAGAAAAAATGACACCAACAATAGAAAAAAGGTATTTTATTGGTATTTGAATGTTGTAATACAAAGAAATACAAAAAAACAATATTGACTATAGCTAACTTCAGGGTGTCGGTTTTTCGTGAGGGTATGCGCGCGCATCGTAATAATTTACTCTCATCATTTTTCCCTAACTCGTCAAAAGAAGTATAATTTCAAACGATTCTCTGACATCTGAGTTACTTGGATCATAGTTAAAATTGTCCTCAAACTAAATTTACGTGCTAAGGATGCATTTTATTAAAGGATATAATATTAAGATCGGAAATGTGGATTTTTATCACAGCGTTCTAAGACAACTGACATTAGACTGTTTCAAAAAGTTGTGTAGTTTATTTAAGTGTTTATTAGCCCATAAATGTTTTTGATTTGAGTCTTTTAATTATAAATGTAAGGTACGATGGGACTTATATATCAGAAATGATAAAAGTCCCTGAAGAAACAAAGAGAAAAAAAAACTACTCAAAATATATTGGCAGAACCTTGCGGTTTGTATCAGGAGCTTAGATTCAAATAAAATTATCAAATGCGGTGCTACTTATGTACTTATTTGATTTAGAAAACTACCATCAGTGCCGTTATTAGATTGTCGAAAAATATTGTTTTTAGTTTGTCGAGTACTGGGCATTCCATGCCGGCCTGTGTCGTGTTACAACGCGGCTCACGACAGCGATGGAAGCTTGACCATCGATGTTGTTCAAGACAGTGACGGCAAAGTTATGGATGAATATTCGGAAGATTCAATTTGGAACTTTCATGTTTGGAATGAGGTAAGCAAGTAAGGTATATAATAAGTATTACATAGTATTATTAGTAATTATAAAAAAAAACAGCGGAGTTTTTTGTTTGTTTGTATGTTTTGAGTATAGTTGGAGACTACTGCACCGATTTGATAATTATTTTCACTATCTTAAAAGTACATTATTCTAGATCTAGATTTTTGTAGTGGTAGAGCCAAGCTGAAGCTATTATTGTTTTCAGCACGAATGGGTCGGCTCGTCCGGGGAAGCACCAACCTCTCACTGAAAACCGTGAAGTAACAGTCCTTGCATTGTTGCGTTTCGTTCGGTCAGTGAGAGAGCCCTAGACCCACCTACCCTCCCCTTCCCTTTCCTCCTTCCCTTCTTGTCCCCCTCGCCCTTTTTTTTTTTTTTCGACATAGGTTATCTATTTTATCAATATAAATAAATTACATAAAGTTATGACTATATTTATTAGCTAAGTCGGAAATAGTGATGACTTTCAGAGCGTCTATAACGTGTGCTGCCTTATTAGTTAATCTTACACGTAATAAAAATGGCTGAATTTTTCGTTATAAGGAAATATATACAAAAATTCGGTGCCAGTGTATGCCAGTTCCAGGAAACATTTGTATCAAATACGTTTTCAAAAGACGTGAAAAGTAATCAAACAAAATACGATTAGTTTGATTGTTTTGTTCTCACGTGAATTTGTAATATCTGCTGGTTCTTACGGCTTTGTTCGCATAGATTTCAATTTTGTTCACGTGGAATAGTTACTTAGAGCTAACGATAACACGCAGTGGAAGCTCTCAAGAGGAAAAAACCCCGATTTTTAAACATTATTCATTGGTGCTCAGCTCCTATTGGTCTTAGCGTGATGATATATAGCCTATAACCATCCTCGATAAATGAGCTATATAACATTGAAAGAATATTTCAAATCGCACCAGTAGTTGCTGAGATTACCCCCTCCAACGTCACAAACACACAACATACCATCACGCTATGACCTAAAGAAGCGGAGCACCATTGAAAAACATTTCAAAATCAGGATTTTTTTTCCTCCTGACAGCTTCCGCTGCGTGTTAGCATTAGCCCAAAGTAACTATTACTACGCGGGCGAAGTCACGGAAAGGGGCTAGTTTAATATATTGGTGAGAGTTCAACTTAATTTGGCAATAACATTCCTAAATCATGCATAGTTTTGCAACTGTCTGTTCATTATATTTATAGTAACTTGCAATCACGGTGTTACAAACTATAGTTAGTAAGTTTCAGCTAAATTGATCGAAGCGTGTTTTATTAAAACGCGTATTATTTCAATAAACTTTTTTTTAACCAGTCGCAATCAAACTAATATTGACTGTTGCAGGGAACTTGCCATAATTTTTTTTTCGAACTGACTACGCTATTGACCTAGCAAAGTTTTATCAGCTGCACCGGATTACGATAATATATCAGCAAAAACGGCATTCAAATTGGTTATAAAAATGATTTTTCTTTTAACCTCGAAACATAAGTACAATGTATTATCGATAAATTATTCATTTTTATACATATTTAACGACTTTTTACATGTTTAAATATCAGAGTCGTTATTGAATCAAGGTAAATAATTGATAAATCTACCAATCAATTTCTGTTCTTCTAATAAAAATATTTAAGAAACTGAATTAAAAATACGATAATGATATAACAAGTAGGTTTACCTTAATTTTATTTCATGCTTAAAATACCCAACGTAATTTAACCGAATCTTTTGTATAAATATCAAACGTTTTAGGGCAGTAAATATAATGTTTTTTTTTATGTCATAGGAGGCAAACGAAGAGGTGGGTCACCTGATGTTAAGAGATCACTGTCGTTCATAGACACTAGCAACACCAGGGGAGTCGCAAGTGCGTTGCCAGCCTGTGTTGGAGGTGGGGGTGGGGAGAGCGGGATAAGAGAGGTGAGCCTCTGGCGTTCTCACTGACTGAACGAAACGCAACAATGCAAGCACTATTACTTCACGTCAATGTTTCTGTGAGAGGGTGGTAGTACCCTGGGCGCGCCGACCCATTAATGCTGAAACCAGTAATAACTTCAGCGTGGCTCTACCACCTATAAAAATGTATGTAAAATATGTAATTATAGGTCTGGATGGAGCGTTCCGACATTGGGACAGAATATAGCGGTTGGCAGGTTTTGGATTCGACACCACAGGAAAAATCAGAAAATATTTTCAGATGTGGACCATCTTCCTTGAAAGCCATTCGAGACGGAGAACTGCAGCGCCCGTATGATGCTGGTTATGTATTCGCGGAAGTTAATGCTGATAAGGTATTGTTAGTTAGCTGACAAAATTCAGCTGTTTATTTATTTAAAATTTCCTTATTCATAATTTATAATAGGTGTGAAATAGAGATGACTTTTTTCAAAGATGCAGGAAACAATTTTTAGGGCCTAGCGTGATAGCTTAAGTATTTTGGGGATGAATAACCGCTGCAACTTTAATCTCAGGTACTAGATTGGGATTGTTATCTTTGCAACATCTAAAAGACTGGGTATTTTGAATCAAGTGAGACGGTTTTTTACGGCCGGCCAGCTAAACCCTCCTTATAAGGCACAAGTTCGGTCGTGATGTCAGAAGATGCCACCCAATACATCTTTAATACCTTAGACAGGTTGCAACCATGTGCTGTCTGTATTGTGTATGAGGCAGGCATTATTAACAATCCTGAACCGCTTCAGTTGCGAAGAGACATTGCTTTACTGAGCATGTTTTGTTGTATGTATCATGGCGACTGTCTTGCAGAGTTGTTTAAGCCTACCCCACTACAGAACTACACAGGCGGGTACACATTTCCACATATTCACATTAGCATCCATCTCGATAGGAAGAAGGTCGATAATTCTTATCTCTGTTGTACTGTTAAGATATAGAATCGCCTCCCGGCCGATGTGCTCCCTTCGTGCTATGGTATCGAAACCTTCAAACGAGGTGTGAAGATGCAGTTTTGGAGGTCGATGATGATTTTAAACTGTACCGTATAGAAACCGTTTAAAAAAGTGCTTTAGGTTTTCCTCTCAAGACAAAACCTAATTTACTTGTTGTCTTACTGAACACTGCCTAAGAGTAAGATTACCTGAAAAGATAAAAATATAGAATATTTTTGTCTTAAAAAAAATTCAAAAACAAAGTGTTTATAAAAAGATACCTGTTGAACATATCGTAGGAAATTATGTGATATTTTTTTATAGGTTTACTGGAAATTTTCCGGTAAAAATCAGCCTTTAAAACTATTGAAAACTGATACGACATCTGTTGGACAAAACATTACTACTAAAGCTGTCGGACTGATGGAACCTGAGGTAACTTCATTTGTATTTATAAAGTATATTTTTGATTTTACAAAGTAAATGCAGTATGTGATCATTACTGATATTGGTGTAACACTTGATACTAGATTGAAATAGGACTCTCATAATCTCGTAATGCATTATTAGTGTGTATCCTACTCAGTTTATTTGTATAGCTAAAGGCTACTTTACTCTATGAGTACTTTACTCTATACTTGGAGTGGACGCTAAGTTTTTTAAGATGAAGTGGTCAGTTCGAAAAATTTACAAAGAGGTACCTGGTGAATTTTAAAGGACCAAATACCAGGAATTCAAATTTTTTTTTACCCTCCCAATATATTCTTAATAATTTAATGTAAATACATATATAGCTAGATTTTGTAGAAGCACTTTCTAATAGTACAAATAATTATAAATTAAAATTATCCTATGTTTTAGGCTCAGTAAAACCATTCTAAGTTCTTTTAGGTAATAAGTAGTGTTATATTTTTGAATAAGGTCCTGAAGAAAATTACTGAACCATAGTAAGTTCATATATTATGCCCAGGCTATTATAGGCTTGATCGTTATGCGAGCGTAGAGCTACGCTGAAGCTATTACTGGTTTCAGCATGAATGGGTCGGCTCATGCGGGGTAGTACCACCCTCTCACAGAAAACCAATCTGAAGTAACAGTGCTTGCATTGTTGCGTTTCGTTCGGTTAGTCAGAGCGCCGGAGAACCAACTCCCCTCCCTCACCCATTTCTCTTTTCCTCCTCCCTACTCGTTCCCCCAAACACAGGCTGGCAACGCACTTGCGACTCCCTGGAGTTGCAAGTGTCTATGGATGACAGTGATAATTTAACATCAGGTGACCCACCTGTTCGTTTTCCTCCTATGATATAAAAAAAACATTATGAGTTTTAAATAGAAAATATAATTACATTCGACTTGCAATAGTAACTTATGGAATTCGTGTACATTTTCATATCCGATTTAATGGAATAAAGAATATTATTTAACGCCTAACAAATATTTGTATAATATTGTTGTAGTTGACTTCTACTTAGAATCGCAAATATGGTAAAGCCTGTATCGTTTTTTGGATGATACTCGATGATACACAACTTTAGAATATATACAAACTGTTTATATAAAATCCACTACTTCATTGCAATATAAAACGGTGTTCATTGTTTTAGGATATCACAAACACGTACAAGTACCCTGAAAGGACTAGAGAAGAGCGTGCGATAATGGAAAAAGCTTTAAAGACGTCTAAGCATGCATTCGCTCGTTATTATTTGAACGAAACCTTTAAAGATGTTTTATTCGAATTTGAATTATTAGATGACATCAAGATCGGTCAAGATTTCAATGTAGTGAGTATTATATACCTACATTGTATAAATAACCACTAATCATCTTCTTATTGATATTTACTTATGTTTTACTGAAATTGGACAATTAAATAGTGAAAAACAAAATGTGTTTAGTAAAATAATACTTCAATGATTTATAAAATATTTACGAAAAATCTATCTAATCTATTCTAATACCTTTAAACGAGCAATTCTTGTATATTTTTATATTGTTATATATTCAGGATCTCAGAAACGGTGCGATCGATTTCCGTGAAACTTAGTATGTTGGTGGTTTCGGGGACGATAAACCGATCTAGCTAGAGATTTAATTCAGAGAGAACATTTTGTAACTGAGTTTTCAGGCAATGAGAACATATAGCTAGAATTTTGCCGCTGCTGTAGAAACAAAAATAGCTCAGATGGAAATCGGCTGCTTCGTAAATCTGTCTACATCCAGTTCGAATCCGAGTGACAGCAAAAGAAATATCTTTTTTTTTTGGGAAATAATGCTAATTTTGTGAGGCAAACCTAACAGTTTATTTTATTTTAAAAATGTTTTTTAAAGAACCGAGCTAGGTTTGGTCGTCCAGTTACTTTAACTTAAACTTCATAACTATCGTTAAAATAAAGAACACACATTTAACACTTTTTTTAATCTTTACATCAGGTTTTAAAAATAAAGAACACTTCATCAATCAATAAACATCAAATTAAGGGTATACTCCGCGTGGACACCGTTACTTACACTGGAGTGACGGGAGACGAAGTCAAGAAGTATGATTTCGATCTCACACTGCCACCGGAAGGCAAAAACAGTGTCAAGATGTTAGTCACATTCCAGGATTATTACTCCAAATTAGTCGATCAGGTAAATTTATTTTTTTATTTCCAATTATAATACGTCTTCAAAGATAAATTTTGCTCAAAAAGACTTCTTGTACACTCGTTAATATTAAGTACTAATAATTACAAATTAAATTTCAGGCCTCGTTTAATATTTCTTGCCTAGCAACTGTTATTGAGAGTCAGTTTGAGTATTTCAACAAGGATGATTTCCGAGTACGCAATCCTGATATTAAAATTAGCATAGATGGCACACCAGTCTTACATCGGGAAGTGAACATTACTGTTACTGTTGAGAATCCTTTACCTATACCTCTGACAGCAGGAAAATTCTATATTCAAGCACCTGGCTTGTGTAAACAGTTAAAGATTGAACTGAATAAGGTGAGTAGTATTATTTAATTTTGTATTCTAGATAAAGCCTACTAACCTACAAAGAGAATAAAAATAGTTTCTTATCTTTTATATAATACACGTATTTCTTTATGTATATATGTTAGCATAGAAACGGTTCACTCCTTTTTTACTTTTAATGCCATCTATATTTCAGTTTGTGCAACAATTTATCGGTTGCTATTAGAAATACTTTCTACAGAGAGTGCAAGTATTGAATTCGTAGTTGTCGATTTTAATGTTAAAAAATATACCATTACCTACTATGAGGGTAGCCAAATGTACCAAATATAACGTCTAGTGTGTCAGAATGAGAATAGATTGTGCTAATAATAAATGTGAATAGATCACATTGATATAATATTGTTAAAACTCTCCGTACTACTAATGACTTACCATTGACTATATCGGGGGTGTTACTAATGACCTGACATGCCATTGGCCGAAAGTTATCGGCTGATCCTAACTTGACTGAATGCTATAAAAAGCTAGTCTTTGAAGTCATTGAACATTCTTGTCTTGATCGTCTCTCTGGAAGGTTGTATTGCGTGAATTCTTTCTAATTTTCATAGTTATTTCTATTTCTCTGGGTTTCTATGATTTATTGTGTTACTTGAGTTATTGAACTGTTGATGTGTGTTATCGTGTTAAGATTTGTATTTGTGTTGTTTTATCTAAATTCACTTTTGGTATCTAATAATATGTTATTCTCTTATCTTACATTTTTTTTAAGTTATTTTCCTCAAAATGTCAAGTTTATACACGCCACCATCATTTTAACTAAATCTGAAACCAAATATTAGGCTTTCCTGGACAGGTATTGCCTAGTTTGGGGCCATAGTTAATGCTAATATTTTGTAAAGCATTTTAGAAAATAAATATATTGGTATTTGTATATAACTGAGCTAACAAAATACTTTGTGAATATCGGATTATTTGATAAGAAGCACAGATGATTAAGAAAGTAAATGTAAGTTCTGACGGTCATGCTCTTAAGATATGTAAAATTTTATAGAACGGAACTTAACTAACAACTGCTGTTATATTTCATCAAGATAATTTACTAAAAATCCTTTTGATCTAATAAAGTCCATATTTTTTACAGATTTAATCCTGCTACGTTTAAACAGTCTCTAATTTTTACTACGATTACGCGTCGACCAGATAACCTTAACAATCCTACGTATTCACAAAATGACACAAAATGTTGTCCTCTAGTAATTTATAAATCACTTAAATTTTCCCATATTTTATCCTCGAACTGTCGTTACAATAAAAGTCATCGTCAAAACATTAAAAATGTTTCAACCATAATAATAGTAGTAATAATATTCGTCCAATAGGACAGGCGAAGGAATTAATCCATACTGCCAATTCTGAAATTATCAATATAGGTAGAATTTATATATTCTTTAGTCAGTTTTATTCTATGTCCAAGTTAATGTGAAGGCACAAGCGTCAAATCTTCTCTATATCATTTCGTACATTTTAACCATTTTTTTATCTTCTTAATCTTCGACTCGTTGCTCTTCCCAGTTCCGAAGTTGTCAATATGTGTAGTTCTTATGTATCCTTTAGCCAGTTTTCTTCTATGATTAAGTTAATGTAAAGGCAAAAGCGCCAAGTCTTTTATATAATATTTCAGATTTTTTATCTTCTTAATCTTCGAGTAATTAGAAATCTTGATTGTTCAAATACATCCAATATTGGAGTTGATAAAGTCAAAGATAGGTTTAAAATTATTAGGACAAGAAGATACATATTCAGATATAGTGTCGTGCGATTATTTCAATGTTCTAACAAGACGGCGGCGGTTCTCTTGTTATAACTTTCCAGGGAATTTTTGTGGCATCTCAGAATTCATGCTCCGTGGTATAATTTTTCATCCACTTCACTTATGTACAATAAACGAACCACATTATATAAAACACCATCAATGTTACACTATATAGAGTCAAGTAACACAAGATTATGAATAAAATATAAAATACGCTACATGACAGACTAAAATCCCTCCAAAAACTCCTCAACCATATTAAGATTTATAACAAAAGTATTGTTTATTTCTAGGATGTAGCACCGGGAGCTTACGCAACGACCAGTTTCAAGTTAACACCTCCTTGGGTTGGACGCCATCAAATTACAGCCAAATTTAATTCTAAAGAAATGCACGATGTTGATGGGTTCTTGTCCTTTAGAGTCGGTCTACTCGACTCTGTTATACATTCGGTTGTTAACCGTATTCACGGAATCGGGATCTTACCAAGTTGAGAAAAATGTTAATGATGCTTTAAAAGTAGTTAATTATTTTGAAAACATGCGTGCGTATACAATCAGTAGCTGTGTAGGGGAGAGTGGAGGAATTGGGAATATTTAACTTCAAACGCCAAAAAATAATAGAAAAAAGTTATAAACTAAATCAAATTTTATTGCTACATGAACTTTAGTTATCTATGTACTTAGTAGTCATAAAACGTTATTTTAAATTTACGTTTTAATAAAAAAAACATTGCCGTTCCTGTTTACCTGATACCCTATAGGGTAATTGAGATCATCCCGTTGGGGAAATGGGAACTATATGAGGTAATTAAGAAAGACGTTTGATCAATCTTTCGTATGTAATTACGAAGCATCTGAAATCATTTGTAAAATTTAAACATTTTTACACAATCAACCAGCATTGCTATGGGTAATTAGAAGGGTAAGGGGTAATAGGGAACGTTCCAAATTACTCATCTAATGCCGTTCCCAAGCCCGAATCAGTCAATATACGTAAAAATTGCCGCCACTCTCAAAAGCATTTTTTATTACCTTCAATCTATGTTGCATTTGAAAACAGATACTACGTGTATGATATGAGAAAAACACAATACCTTTGAACTCAAAAATATGATACCTACATGTGTTATAACTGATGACAAAAATTATATCAAAACTACTAAAATAATTGTTCGACTTACAGTGACAACACTAGTGCGTCCTCTCAATCCCACTTTTCGCATACGCAATGAATGGCTTTGCATTCAGCCGTAGAATAGGTTCGCGTCAGTGTAGTACGGGGAGATGTACTATTTTATCTAACTGTTTCTAATTACCCGTCGTTCTCAATTACTCCACTCTCCCCTAATATATGATTATTAATATCAGTCGGTTTAATCATTTAAAATATATATAAAACATGATATTGTTATTTCTGTTTACAATGGATCGTGAGCTATTTTCTATTAGAAAAATTAAAAGCGCTTATCCCTAAATTATAGAATAGAATAGACATTATAAGTAGACAATATAGAATACGATGTTTGAAACTAACGAAATTAAAACATGACACATGTTAAAAAGTTTCCATTGATATTGAACTGATAAGTTTGCAATTCAGTTTAGTTTCAGAAGAGAAGCTCTGAAGTCGGATACTTTATTATGTCCCTACTTAGGGCCCTTCTGTTTTAAGTTATTACGCAATTAACTAACCTAACAACATTTTGTAGCAACCATATCAATATTACAAATCTTTTATTTTTCAAAGAAAATATATATCAATCATTGTGAAAAGTAAAGTTGTGTTTTATTTTAATACCCTTAATTTTGAAGAAACAAGAGAATTTAGGATTAACGGAGTTAAGTACTTCATCAACTTTTACCGAATTTTGTTTTATAAACGAAGAGATGAAAAAATAGGTCGAAAATAATAAGAAAAAGTTGGTGGTTTATTGGAATCATACAATGATGATGAGGATTTTTGCTCACGATAAAGTACAGATGTGTAAACAAAAACTTACATATGATTTTCTTAACCTATATATGTATATACTAGCCTGTGCCCGCGACTTCGTTCGCGTGGAATAGATATACTAACACTAACAAGCAGCAGTTCTCAAAAGGAAAAACATCCCGATTTTGAAACATATTTCACCTGTTATTTGTGTGAATTTAAGTAATCTAGTGGTCTTTGTTCATTGATTGTTTGGTGACGACTTAAAATTACTTGGGTATACTTACATTAGTTTAAGATCTTAGTTATTAAGATGAATAAAGTAAAAAGTTAATTATTTTTTGCTTTTCAGTTTTTTCGGTGGTTTAATTTTTTGTTAAAAAGTTTTTTTACACAGGTAAATACGTAAAACAGAAAAATAAGGATTGCTAAATTGCTTTAAATTACGTGTAAAGATGAGTTATTGTGGATTTTCGGAATGCTTATACGGAGTATAAGGAAAAATGTATTCTTTACTTAAAGTACTTTTTTAAGCAAGTATTTGATACGTAGTTAACTTTTTTTTATAATAACACCGATAAAGTTTAATAAATATACACATTATACAAATATTATTGAATGATTTTAAATCAGTCAAGTTTCCAAAATGAAAACTAAACGTCTTTTAGCGCCGAATTCGTCGTGAAGTTTTTCCTGTGTTATTTTGATTGTGGGATCTTTAATATACAAATTATAGATGTATAAGGAAATTCAAGCTAAAATAATTACCGTATTTTATGGTAAAAATCCATGACTACGCGTTACGTAGTCGTGACTGAATGCCCGTAGGATAAATAAACAAAATGTGTTGTTTTTGTAGTGGGTTGGTATCTGGTGACTGGTTTGCGGTGTACTACGTAAACTGAGGAGTCATGCAGAAATAACGCCCCGTAAAACATATCCTTTTTTATGTCATAGGAGGCAAACGAACAGACGGGTCACCTGAAGGTAAGTGATCGCCGTCGTCCATAGACGTATAAAAATATAATGAAATTTTCAAGCAATTTATTATCTGAAAATATCTTAATTTTGTCTTAAAAATATTATTATATATTGTCAATATAATTCAGGTATTGCGATCACATGAAAAATAATCATCCGTCTTTTAGTCTAAGCTTTTAATACTTTACAGTTTATAATATGTCAGAAATACTTATACTTAATATCCCGATTATCTTAGTTTATATTCGACAGAAATATTGCATTATAATAGTTTGAATCTCATTAGTATCTCAAATTAATAAACAACGTTATAAAATTTGGTTTAATTCAATCACCATTTTTTTAATATGTTATATTTGCATTACACAGGAATATAATTACGTAGATGGTTTATTGTATTATACAAAATTACATCGACTGATTAGTAAACTAGAGCACTCCAAAATAAAAGTAGGTATGAACCTTGAAATATGGATAAGTTAAAAACTTAATACAAGTGTAGAAAAGTCCTTGTCCTTGCAATTACTATCGTTTTAACCGTTCAAGTTGATGTTTCCATAATACACTAGTACCTGGGCGAGCGAGCCTAGCTCGGTTCTTTAATAAGCATTTTTAAATTAAAATAAACTGTTAGGTTTGCCTCACAAAATTAGCATATTTCTTACAAAAAAAAAATTGAAAATGATATCACTTTTCCTGTCACTCGACTCGAACAGGGGTTAGATGGATTTTTGAAGCAGCCGATTTCCATCTGAGTTATTTTCGTTTAACAGAAGCGCCGAAATTTACCTATATATATTTTTTCATTGCCTAAAAACTCAGTCAAAAAGAGTTTTCTATGAATAAAAGCTAGATCGATTTATCGTCCCCAAAACTACTTACTAAGTTTCACGGAAATAGACGATGCCGTTTCCGAGATCCGGAATATATACAAATATAAAAATATACGAGAATTGCTCTAATACCTTTGTATTAGATTATTGCTCAATGTTAATAGAAAAATCGAAATAAATTATCTATTAAATTTAATCAATTTCCACGGATTAACGATCTATAGGTATTTAAGCCCTAGGAGTTTGCGGCTTGACTTCCCCGTATGTCGAATGTAACCCAACTTAATACGTCAAGTAGTGCGGCAGCTTGTGTTAGTAGCTTTAATTAGTACGTTAAAGAAATGATTTCAAAGGTAACGATAAAATATTATACGAATGCCTAATTATGATAAATATATGAATAAGCACGTATAAACATTTTTCACGAACTTTTGATACTATCAACATAAATTTATAATTAGCTAAGTTGCTTTGCTTTGCTTTGCTTTGCGTTGCTTTGGATTTGAACTACTATTAAATAGTTTCACAGCTATTTGGTTAATCGCTCACAATATGCTAAAATTAGAAAAGAAGACGGAAATTCGGTTACTTCCTTTCCCACACTTGTCACTCTCGGAATTCCACAGGGATCAATACTTTGACCTTTGCGTATATCTATTTATCTAATACCATTAAACGAGCAATTCTTGTATATTTTTATATTTGTATAAGGATCTGGGAAACGGCGTCATCTATTTTCATATGTAGGTAGTTTCTGTGACGATAAATCGGTCTAGCTAGACTTTATTGATAGAATACTTTTTAAACTGAATTTTTAGTCAATGAAAAAATATAGCTAGAATATAAAGATACATTTCACCGGCGCTGTCAAAACAAAAATAGCTCAGATGGAAATCGGTTGCTTCGAAAATCCGTGTAACCCCAGTTCGAATTCGAGTGACTGCAGAAAAGATATATTTTAATTTTTTATTTGTAAAAAAATGTTAATTTTATGGAGCAAACCTAACAGTTTATTTTAATTTAAAAATGTTTTTTAAATAACCAAGCTAGGCTCGGTCGCTCAAGTACTTATATGTAATATGTTCATGTATCATATACTAGCTGTTACCCGCGGCTTCGCAAGCGTTTTTTTTAATATATCAAATAAATTTAAAATTGTGATTACACATCTAGTGTAAATTACAATAATACTATTTCAAATATATTTGTATCACACGCACATCATCTACTGTAACAGGTAACGTGTCCATTATGTATGTGAATACGAATAGTGTATCGAATGGGATGGAATTATGATCAGCCACATAACTGGAATTTTAAACTATATATCACCCTCATTGCTCACACTATATAAGAAAATAATGAAAATATGAAGCTACACATTATCGAACAATATTAAATAAAACAGCTAATTAGTTACTTATTTGCCCGTAAAATTCCCGTTCAAATATTACTTGTAGTCCGTTGAAGGTGTTAAGCGTAGTCATTTCTAAGAAAAAAAAAAACACTCAAATAGGTCCAGTTGTTTCGGAGATTACGCGGAACAAATAAAAAAAAAAACAGACATATCGACAGAGTTAAAAAAAATGTTGATGTTTGTAGCATTACAGATTGTATTCACCAAAAATAATTTATTTTAATATAAATTACACTCACTTTACTTTTATAATACGTAATATATCACAAATAAAAAATTGGCAACAAAACTAATGTAGAATAAAGTTTTTTAAGAGTGTTTGGCGGGATTTCAGTCTGTCATGTAGTGGATTTATATTTTTTTCATAATATTGTGTTACATGATTCTATATCGTGTAGAAATTGGTTGCGTATTATATAATATCGTTCGTTTATTTTGCATAAGTGAAATAAATGAAAAATAAAACCACGAAGCATTAATTCTATGGTCTTGAAGATTAAGAAGATAAAAAATTACGTTATATTATGTAGACGATTCGGCGCTTATACCTTTACATTAACTTGGACATAGAAGAAAACTAATTATATTGACAACTTCAGAATTGGCTGTATGGATTAATTCCTTCGACTGTCTTATTGGACGAATATTATTACTACTAAACTGTCTGAATAACAACACAAAATAAACTTAAGAAATGTTTGCGATATAAACGTAACACGTATAATTAAAAATCGAAAACAAAACTAACTTTGAATAAACTTTTTTAATAGGAATACAAAATAAACCATGAAAATATTTTTGATATAATGTTATCGCGTTACCATGGCAACGCATATAATACTGACATTAACACCCAGCGGAAGCTTCCAAAGTAGCCCGATTTTGAGACATTCTTCATTAGTGCTCAGCTCCTTTTGGTTTTAACGTGATGATATGTATCCTAGAGCCATCCTCGATAAATAAGCTATCTAATACTAAAAGAAACTTTTAAATGGGATCTGTAGTTCTTGAGATTATCGCGTTCAACCAAACAAACAAACAAACAAACAAACAATCAAACAAACAAACTCTTCAGCTTTATATATTAGTATAGATTTATTATATACAGTGCTGACATTACCCATTGTTTGCATGATTGTTAGTACTACATGTACAAGGATGACATACATAATATACGGTAGTCCAGTGAAGCCAGGTCAATAGCGTAATCAGTTCGAAAAAAAAAAACTATCAGTGTTATTTAAGTATGATGAACTTGGGGCACCAGTTCATAAAATTAATGAGGATCTTAGTATAGTAATATCCTGATCAAAGTAAAACAACTATATCCTCATGGTTTTGGGAAGAAAGATGCAAATTAATTATATTTTATACACTAATCCAGTGATAAAGATTATGGGAAAACTATAGATAAGGTCGATATAATTCGTAATCTGGGATTACTCGTCAACCCGGAATTTCATTTTGAATCAGACATAAATAACTTTATGTTGCTTCTATGGGTTAAAAGTATAGTTATGCTTTCGACAGTATTTTGGTATAACACTGAGGAAGATACTCCTTGACAGTCTAGTTCTATCGAGACTTAATTAATATGATACAGTACATGGCCCCTGTTTATTATCGCGAACTTTCCATCCAGTGTGTGCAGAATGCTTGTGCTAGATTTCGTTTTCAGGTGCCGTGCCGTGGATATATTACACCATTTTTCAATGATGCAAATGTTCTAAAAATGCCAGCACGACGCTAGTTACATATGGCTTCGATACTTCTTCAGCTGATTAAAACCAAAAATTCCAAATATCTGTATGACAAGTTAGTGTGGTCTGACAAGATAATCACACATATTTTTATTTATTTTTCATTGTCCCGCACCATGACTATTCATTATCGATACCTTTTCATAGAACTACCGCTTTAAGAGGGTCATTCAAACATACTGTCACTCGCTGTTGGAACAACATTTCATGCCATGTCGATCCATAAAGAATAAACTTCGCTTTGAACACTCATAAAGCATTGCAACTTCAAACCCAGAATTTGAAATTTAGGTACATCTATATATTTTGAGTTCTATTTATTTGTGTCATTATTTATGTATGTTACAATTTGCATATTTTGTTCTTTTTTGTTTATATACATTTTTTTGATTGAAGATTTTGATGCAGACAGATTTGGTCTTGAATTTGTAGGGACAGTACTTTTATACACATTATATGTGATCATTAATGACGTCCTGTATGTCCTTGCGTTATTGTTTGTAGCTTAGAGGTGTGGTATTTTTAATTTCTTTAAATAAATATGACCGAGTGAAAGTCCTTATGAGCTGCCATCGAAAATTAACGTTGCAGTACTGCTGTACTACAGCATATTTGCTGGATAAGTTTGCCAATAGTTGTTCATTTTTTTATTCACATGTATTTAATTTGTTTTGTTTAATTTAATCGTTTTGCTGGATCCAACAATAAACTATCTCTTCTTTCCTAAAGCAAGTAGTTATGGTAGTCTTGTGGTTTGAGCGATGGAATATCAATCCGATGTTCGCAGGTAACATTGAAAATTAACCGCGTTATGGATCAACAAAATTTTCATAATCTGCGTAAATTAACTAATTTAAATTGGTAACACTGACGGTGAAGGAAAATATCGTGAGGAAACCTTAACTTGAGCAATGCTCTTCTAGTACCACCATATGTGGGAGAATATAGAACTGGATTTCTCGGAGTTCGAAATCGCCAGTACGTTGTTGGCCGGCATTGTGATCATGCTCTCATATCTTCCTTTGGATGGAGGCCTATGTCCCTGCAGTTGGCTTCTTGAAGGCTGATGATGATGACATAAATTATCTTATTATATGTTTAATTCCAAGATGTCATTTCAGTGAATAGTAATACCCTTTGTTTGCGTAAAAGTACCACATTTATTTAAAGTGAGTAACGTTAACAGTACTGATTCATTGGAACACAAAGAATTTACGCGACATTCATTAGGGTTATCCCTTTGTTATTCTGAAAGAATTATTGATAATAGGTCACGTATTCGAGCAACTGACCCCTATATAATATTCTGTCCGCCATCATTTAATTCATACGACACCAGTTTCTGTTCATTCTCGCTTTTTCAGTACAATAATGTTATACGAATTAATTGATTGTTTGAGCAATAACAATTGTTAGTTTACATAACGAAAAATTACTAACGCATCTTGAATAAGTTCCTTTGCGTTTGATGTGCTGTATTTTTCATTGTTTTCTTTTTATATCTTTATTTGCGGTTAACGATTTTATATTGCTACGATAATACGTATTAAACTAAACGGAATTATCAGTGACTATTAAAGATGGCTTGGGAACATTTATATGATATGAGTTCAGAACGTTCATGGTGGTCATACTCAAACGGTAAGTCGTGTTTGAATTTCACATAAGCTAAATGTATTATATATTTGAAACGTGTTGATAGATTCGGTGTATAAGTATTTGCTTAACGGTGTGACTTAATACAAATTGTATATGCTTTGGTTATTTCTTTAAATGTATAATGTTACTATAGAAATATATGAAAATTAGTTCGATTAAATCTGAATAGTTATTTGAAGAAGTACTGCGACTTTTCTAATTACGTTATAGTCCTAATCGCTCATTACAGAATCTGGAATGGTTAAATAAACACATAGAGATAGACGAAAGAGATATATTATACAGAATCATGTATAATTATCATATGCCTATTATGCCTTTTATACAACAATATTAGTGTATTATTTTATGATAATAATTGAATATTTTACTGTTATAATATGTTCAAGTTCAAAAAAGTTCAAAGAAGTCGAAAGGCATTCCCTCTTTCCTTTTTATACAAAGGTTAATACTATATATTACAGTAAATATTATACGACATACACACACATAAGATTTTGTAACTAGATTATAGTAAAAAATGATTGCAATTGTAATATTATGGACTGTTGATTTTTGACATGTTGTTCATGAAATACCCCATAGAAATGTTTTAAATTATAGGATTTTAAAATATAGGTTAATGTTAAAGTATATTTATTACCATATATCATTATGATAAGTATATTTTATTATGCGCTTATTTGATCAGGTAAACTTCAACATGAAGTTGTATCCAAATTTTAGCGGATGCATTTTTAGAGTCAGACTGTTTATATGCTTATTTTATTTTATTTATACTGTTTCCATTAAATAGATAATGCTCACGGTACCAGAAAAGAAGTGCTGAATATTCGGGATGTGGATTTCTGCATCGATGCGAATGGAAAGGATCATCATACTGTCAAATATGATTTAATGACACGGAATAAAAATAAATGCTTAGTTATCAGACGCGGTCAACCTTTCAAATTGAATCTATTGTTGAATAGACCTTACGATGCGAATCGAGATGCAGTCTCCTTTATATTCTACGTTGCGGGTAAGTATGTCCTCGACTTCATTATGGAATATTAAAGGACATATAATGTAGTAAATTGATTATATTAGATACTAGCCTCTGCCCGCGACTTCGTTCGTTATTCTGGGCTAACGCTAACATGCAGCAGAAGCTCTCAAAAGGAAAAAATCCCGATTTTGAAATATTTTTCATCTGTGCTCCGCTCCTGTTGGCCTTGGCGTGATTATATATAGCCTTTAACCATCCTCGATAAATGAGCTATATAATATTCAAATCGATCAGTAGTTCCTGAGATTAGCCCCTACAACGTCACAACGTCACAAACTCACAACGTCACGAACTCACAAACTTTACTTCTTTATAATATTGGTATAGATATTTACTATTTTTAAAACATTATTATTGTCCATGAACTGTTACAAAGTGTAAGTTTGTAACACGATGTTACATGTTTCTATTGGAATGTACGTAATTAATATCTGGTAAGTTTTAAGTAATTCACAAATTCTCTTCGTAAAGGAAATAATTTAAATTACTTTTATGTTTTAAAAGCACTGTAAGTTACGTTATGTACATAGCAAATAACTATTAATATATAACATTTCTATATTAAATTTTTTTTTTTATGTATACTGGTAATATGTATATAGTATAGTCATAGTGATAAAATACAGCTCATATCTTTGATAACATTAAGTTAAATTAGAAAGATACGACACAAGAATTGTGTATCATTGTAATTGTTTTTTAAATAAAAAAATGATGAAATTCCACTTTGGAAAAATTAGTAGAAACAAAAATATAAATAAATCTTGCTCCAATAATCATCGCGTGTTAGTTACGTATAAATACACGATATTTAAACATAAATGTTGCTATTACAAAAAACTTAAATACGTATTAAATACTTACTTTAAAAAGGTTTCGCACTAAATACACCTCGCGCGCCCGATACAAGTTCCCGTAGTCCTTTTTTCGCAAGTCTAACCTAACCTAACTAATGCGAGACAAAAGAACAAGATGGCAACATTCAGCGAGCACGGTGCATTTAAAATGTAACCTTTTGAAAGCAAGTATTCAATACGTATTTAACTTTTTGTGATAACACCGATTAATTTTTGGGAAAAAAACTATCGTATTTGTTGATCTGCTAAATTTTCTCAATATTATAAAGAATATTACCAGAAAAACATGTAGTCAGGTATTCTATGATTTTATTATTATATGCATATAATGTTTATCTCATTGAGCTTTCTTAGTGAAAACTGTATGTCATCGCTAGTAAGTGTTCCCAAATTCCCGAATTAAGTAAATGCTAAATCCATTTTGATTGTATTTATTTTGACAATATGAATACATTGAATTGTTGTGCGTACACAGATATGAAGAGGCGTGGTCCATCGAATGTTGCATCAGCGGCTGTGCCTTTGTTGGAAAAGGGCTCAGAGGCTGTTGGTAACTGGAGTGTAGTATACGAGAGTCAAGTTGGCTCTCACTTGATGGTTGTTGTGACACCGGCTGCGGATTGCATTGTAGCGGCTTGGAAGTTCGAAATCGACACAAAGATTATTCGAGGAGGTTCACTGAGCTATACACACCCTCAGCCCATTTATGTGCTCTTCAACCCATGGTGCTCCAATGATAGTGTCTATATGCCAGGTAATTCACTAATGAAAATTTTAAATGACAACGTACATATAGAAAATTATTGAGTGTATAAATACGTCATATGGTATATCATCTTTTTTTTAATGTGTTGATATCCCTTGTCGGATTTCTACCCTTCCCGGGGACAGAGTGGATTATGTATGATTCCCACGGAGTACATCCGCCACTGTATTAAGACGGCACAAGATCACTATAGACTACATCGTGCCTAAGTAGCGTCGGTACAACGTCTTTTCCTTTTCCACTATCCCCTGTCTTATTTTCTGTTAGATTATCTGAGAGCAGTCTTTTAAATAGGAGTTGAGCAGGTTGAGAAGATATTATGCTGTTCGTTGAAGTTCAACAATATCATCATCATCAAATAATATTTTAGTTCTAACAAGCGTAGTTTCTTTTATGCCAAAAGTGAGCAAACAGGCAGACGGCCCACCTGATGGTAAATTACCGTCGTCTATAGAAAATTGTAACACTAAGGGCGTCACTCTTGTGTTGCCCATCTAGAAGAGCGCGTTTCAGTCACTTCTTGAAGTGCCCCATATCATAGCAGTGAGGAAAAACCGTGCTGAGCAACCCATTCCACAGTGCTAGCGTACGCATAAGGAAGGTTCGAGAGAACCTCACGGTGGTCGCCATCTTGCTAGCTTTTAAGGTGTGCGGGTAAGCAGTCAGCCAGCGGCGGGAGGTGCGGGTCTGAAATGGTGAAGAGGGCACCATATTAAAAAAGTTCCTCAGAACATTCTCCGTTGTACATGCGTTAGAGCACACATAGACTGCCAATGTCTCTACGAAGTTCTAAAGACTCTAGGTATAATCAAACGGGTTAAAGGTCATAGAATATTGCATCCCGAGGTACCTTCCAGGCGCTATCGTCTATGGTCTAATAAAAATAGATACATATACTCGTAGCTAATTTTTACAGTAATTTTTAAAGTATTTTTGCTGTTCTATAATACTTCAGAAAAAAAAAAATCTTTACGAAAAAAAAAACATATATACCCGTTTTAGTCCCTTTTTTGTATTAAATGACCAAACACTATTTTTGAATACACATATTGATATTTAGACTATGTTAGAAAACTAGATGTCACTTGTTTGATTTCTTTTAAAGCTCGTAAGACAAACACTATTTAACTATAATCTACTAACGCTTATGAGAGTAATACGAGTTATACATAATTTAAATGTTGTTTAATTTTTCAGTCGAAAGCCATAGAGAAGAGTACGTATTAGAGGACTCAGGTATCTTGTTCCGAGGCCTAATATTAAGCTCTAAACTGAATCCCTGGTACTACGGACAATTTGAGGCAGAAATTCTTGAATGCGCTTTGTATTTAGTTACCGAAATCGGCAAGGTCTGTATTATTAACTAAACTCTATCAGATTTTTATAATAGTACCTCATTTTGATCAAAATATTAATTTATAATTTAGACTTATTTTTTATTATATATTGTATTTTTATTTAATAAGAAAGTCTCATCTAATTCTATTTTACGAAATATTTAATGGTTAAGGTTAGAAGATAGTTTTTATAGAACATTAATTTAATAAGTTTACTAAATATTATAAATAATCATAAATATAGACAAAGCAGACACTTTTTCTCTCTCAAACTGACTAAGCTATTGACCTAACGAGGTCTAAACAGCTTCACCGGACTACAAAAAATGATCATTGGGTTCCAAACCGACGCTTACGTCGATCCGTACAATGTCCAGTACTTTGTAACTGAGCTACAGCTACATCAAAGCAGACAAATTTATAACTACTACATATGTAATGTATTGAAATAATACTAGCATATTAGCCCAAATATTACTTGCCTTAAAAACAAAGAACCATATTTTTAATTCCATTATGCATTTGATTAAATATGTAGTAATAGCCATTACACAACATTGTATATACTAACATAATAAAAAAAAAGATCTAAGTAGGTATAGTCCTCGTCAATATTTTTGAGCGCTCTGAATATAGTCCTAAGTTCGGGCTTACGCGTAATATGAAGTTAAAAATCGTTATAGGAACCTGAAGCTGGTAATTATTTATATTTAGGTTGGTCCGATGTATACATACATACATCTAACACAGCACGTATTTATACCTACGTCTGTTTTTTTGCGTAGCCATATTTATGGTTGTTAATAAGTTTGGAGAGAACTGTACATATAATTGCACAATAATGATTATCCATATTATTGAATAAACATTGATTAATGTATTTAGGTTAGAGGTAATGCGAGAAGTGATCCGATTCAAACCGCGCGAGGACTTGCCGCCGCAATTAACGTTCAAGACGACTATGGTGTGCTGTACGGAAACTGGGGCTCTAAACCAAGTGACTATGAAGGTGGTACACATCCTCAGAAATGGGTCGGTTCTTTGGCGATCCTTCAAAAGTACTATGAAACAAAGGAACCAGTCAAATATGCACAGTGTTGGGTGTACGCCGGGGTTTTGAACACGAGTAAGTTTCATCTGTTTTATTTAACTTCATTTCAACTTTTATCTATATATTTATACGTGAAGCAAAAAAATTGTACCCCTTTTTAAACGAACTGCGTAAACGGGTGAACTTGAAATTTGGCATGAACTTGAAGTTTATATTTATGTTTATATGAACTTGAAGTTTATATGGCGGAGAAGTGCAGAAAGCTATTTATTTTATATAAAATGCATTAGAAATACATTAAATTAATTAAAATATGCATTACTCACACTACTGCTTGAATTTTACACAACATATACACACATGTAAATAAAAAAGAAATTTTGATAGCCGTCAATTACGAACTTCAAAAAAAGGTTGCGAAGGAGGTTGCTATGCTCGACTGTATGTATTTTTTTACTCTTACGTTTCAATTACCCTTTTTCATCCTACATTCAACAATGATATTATAACATATAACTATTATTATAATATTTATAACATTACTTACGTTTCATACCTTACATGCTCTTTGAATTTAACTGCTCAAATTTTTAAATATTTATATAATTAAAGATCATGGCAAATGATAAATAACTGAGTAGCCATGATGAAAAACTTTGATTATAGAAGTATAGACAAAAGAACCCTAACGAAGTTCAAACTTTAAAAACTATGGTCGAATGTCGACCACTGGGCGCCCACTAGTTTACAAAATTACGTGTTTAATTAAGATACATGATTAATAATACTCCTTACTAATTTAATTATTAATAAAAAAGTTTTATATAGTTTTAATACACGTAAAATTTTCTATAAAAGTTATTATCGTATGAATGTAAAGGAGTTGTAATTCGGATTTAATTGTATCACGGTTGAAACTACTCTCAAGTTCATGATATGATAGCATGCTAGATTCAAGAATTTTGTAGTTTTCAGTAAATTGTCATAATCATTACTTTTTTTTCTTTTTAGTTTGTCGAGTACTAGGCATTCCATGCCGACCGGTAACGTGTTATAATGCGGCTCACGACACTGATGGAAGTTTGACCATCGACGTATTTTGTGATGCTGATGGCAAGGTTATCGAGAAATTAAATAGAGACTCAGTTTGGAACTTTCATGTTTGGAATGAGGTGAGACAATTACAAGTATTATAAATTACGGCAACAGAATATTATGTATGATATATGACTTTGTAATACATATATTTGTTAAAGTAATTATAAGAATTGTTACACAAAACAAACTATTTAATAATCTACCAATTAGGTTTGGATGAAGCGTCCCGATATTGGAAAGGAATACAGCGGTTGGCAGGTTTTGGACGCGACACCACAAGAAGAATCAAGGGGCATGTACAGATGTGGACCAACTTCGTTGATAGCCGTTCGAAATGGGGAGCTTCAGCGGCCGTATGACGCTCCTTTTGTATTCGCACAAGTTAACGCTGATCAGGTATTATTGTAATATAATTAAACTATAAAAGGGCTCTAGGAATTTACATTCATAAATATTTCCTGTTATTATGGACTGAAATAATTAGCTGTGGTAGAGAATCGGTAGAGAAACGTATTCTTTTACACAATTACTTTTATCTCGTAATTTCATTTTTATACAGATTTTGGTTTCTTTTCTATAAGTATGAAAGAAGATTGATAATGCCCTGTATTATCGCAAGGATTATTGTAAAATTCAATATAGCTATAATCTACCTCATAAAAATTAATTATATCAGATGTATTATTAAATACTACCTGTGAAAATAAAGATCTAGAGCGCTTTTTGAAAAAATATATAAATAGGTATTTATCCAACTTTTCCTAAGAGATAAAGTAATATTTTTATTTACAGGTTTATTGGAAATATTCTGGGAAGAATCAACCTCTAAAACTACTGAATACTGATACCACCTCTGTTGGTAAAAGTATCATTACTAAAGCCGTTGGAAAGATGGAACTTAAGGTATTTACATATTTTTATAAAATATGTAAATTTCATAAAATTGTGATTTCATAAAATTGAAATAGAATGAGATCATTTTTCATATTCAGATATTGTTAATTTTTGTCTTGCTCTTTTATCTTTTTAGGTACTTAATAAGTTAAAGGTTTTTTGCTTTGTTCTTTTATTTAGGATATAATTTAATGTTTATGCGCTACTTTAAAGTATTAAATAATATAATAATTCAATGCTAACGAATTATAATATCATTTTGAAATCGAAATTATGGTGTAAATCACATTAGAAGATAGTCAAAGCATCATCATCAACGCATTACTTAATTTGCATATATCCTTCACATTGATTTACATAGGTGTAGTGAGTTAATGGTTTGGCTGCTGAATATTCATTCGATATCCACAAGCGCCAACCCTGAAGTGTTTCAACGATTCTCTTGAAATTTCCTTGAAATTCGTATAGGTTTACCAATTTAATTAGATTATTATGTCAGCTGATAGAGAAGAAAAGTTAAGTGATCACTATCGTCCATAGACACTTGCAACACCAAGGGAGTGTCAAGTGCGTTACCAGCATATGTTTCGAATAGGGAAGAGGAAATTGGAGAGAGGAGAGGGAGGAGGGGCGCGTGGTCTTCCAGCGCTCTCACTGAACAAACGAAACGCAATGATATAAGCACTGTTACTTCACGTCGGTTTTCAGTGAGAGCGTGGTACTACTACGGACGAGCCCACCCATTCAAGCTGAAACTAATTATAGCATCAGCGTGGCTCTATCACCTACCTGATTTTTCCAGGCTAACGTTATCATTATTTATGACACTGTCTAACGCCAAAGAGTTGTTCTATTTAATAATGTGAGAGATATACAATGAGAAACACACACAATTAAAGATATCAAAGTATCTGAAATAGCTTATTTTTATGTTATGTTTACATAGTTTCCTTTATTTTAGGATATCACGAATACATACAAGTTTCCTGAAGGGACTAGAGAAGAGCGTACGACAATGGAAAAAGCTTTACGGACGTCTAAGAATAAATTCGCTCGTTATTACTTGAATGAAAATTTCAAAGATGTTTTATTCGAATTTGAATTATTGGATGATATGATGATCGGTCAAGACTTCAACGTAGTGAGTACTGTATATATTTAACAGATAAGCAATAATCATCATCTTGACAATATTTACTTATGTTCTACTTAAAGGGGTCAAAGTTATGGTAGATTAAGCAAATACTGGATAACAAAATGTGAGGTCTGTAGTAGAGTAAATACTTTAATAGTTTGCAAAATATTTTCCTTCACTGTTTTGCTATAACTTGTCTTATTTAGATTTTAAAAACATGCAAAAATTCATATTTAACATGTTTTCCCAAATTTTCACATCAGGTGTTACATGTAAAGAACAGTTCATCGATCAATAAACACCGAGTCAAGGGTATATTCCGCGTGGACACCGTTACCTACACCGGATTGACGGGAGGTGAAGTGAAGAGATATGATTTTGATCTCACACTGATACCGGAAAGCGAAAAGGATGTTAAGATGCTAGTCACATTCCAGGATTATTACTCCAAATTAGTCGATCAGGTGAATTTAATCATCTATTTTCAATTATAATACTAAGCAAGTTTTTTTAAGCAATAATTTCTTGTACACTTGTTAAAATTAAATAGTAATCATTATTATTTATATTTCAGGGTACATTTAATGTATCGTGCTTAGCGACAGTTGTTGAGAATCAGTTTGAGTACTTCAACAAGGATGACTTCCGAATCCTCAAGCCTGATATTAAAATTAACATCCAAGGCAGACCAGCCATGAGACGACAATTCGACGCCACTGTTGCAGTTGAGAATCCTTTGCCTATTCCTTTGACAAAAGGAAAGTTTTACCTCCAAGGACCTGGCTTGTATAGACAATTAAAGCTTGAACTGAATGAGGTGAGTA
Source organism: Antheraea mylitta (assembly GCA_014332785.1). Taxonomy (NCBI): domain Eukaryota; kingdom Metazoa; phylum Arthropoda; class Insecta; order Lepidoptera; family Saturniidae; genus Antheraea; species Antheraea mylitta. Next base: position 12,972,785 of record JACEII010000008.1, on the reverse strand, counting down.
ATCGTAACATTGTTTGAATATTTATATTAGTATTGTAAATGTTGTCTACTAACAAGGAGTTATTAAAAATATTTAGTATACTTACATATATCAAGATAATACATAGATGGTAAGTGGTAGAGGCACGTTGTAGCTATTACTGGATTCAGCATGAATGAGTTGGATCGCCCGAGGTAGTACCACCCTCTCACAGAAAACCGACGTGAAGTAACAGTGCTTTCATAGTTGCGTTTCGTACTGTCAGTGAGAGCACCGGAGGACGACCTCTCCTCTTTTCTTCTTCCCCCCTCCCTAACACAGGCTGACAACGCATTTGCGACTCCCTTTGTGTTGCTAGTGTCTATGGATGGCGGTGATCACTTAACATCAGGTGACCAGCATGTTCGTTTGCCTCCTCATGATATATAAAAAAAAGATAAAAGTGTTATTATTTATTACTACAATATTAGCAACTTTATTTGTTAAATATTTAAGGTACACATATAAATCATACACTGATTTAATTACGGATAGGTATATAATATTATGTTGTCGCAAAAACGATGTTTGTCATTCATTTTGGCGCCATTTATGTCTCACAGAGTGTAACAGACGACTGATGATTATTTCACGTGAAATATAGAGACGGCGCACATATCAGCATTGGTGTAAAAGAAAAACTTCGTTAATATATAATGAATTACAATGTAATTACATTGACATAATATGTAAATTAATAATTAATCAAATTCGACAGTTGCCAAGACATAGGTACAAATTACCGATTTGTCTCTTTTAAGAGGGAATGCGTTTATTCTGTCGGTATCGTATTAAATTTAAAATATGCACAATGGTAAAAGTCAATAACAATTATTTCGAACACATACATTTAAAATACAAATTAAATTACGTGTAATTTAACATATAAACCTGATTAAGGTATTGAACGAATAACCAAAACAATACAAGTTTTATTTTAATTATTTTTATTGTTATTCTTTACCGAAAATAAACGATAAGTAATTTTCTTTTTTAATTACTGTAGTAAGTAATGATACTCTGAGAATGAATCGACCAAATAGTTTTTACATTTTGTTGTGTTCATATAACACTAACAAAAATATGTACAAATACTTATCCTGTATTTAAATTTCCATTACATTGTACTGTTCAATATTAAAACAATAGTAAGTTTGAAACTTGATTAATTTTATAATAGAAGTATTGCTTATTCCCAGGACGTAGCACCAGGAGCGTGTGCAACGGCTAGTTTCAAGTTAACACCTCGGTGGGCAGGACGCCATCAAATTACAGCCAAATTTAATTCTAGAGAAATGCACGACGTCGATGGGGTTTTGTCATTTAACGTACCATTATCCGATACCAATGGATTTTCTATAAATTCGATTCGTGATGGAGTCCGTGACTTGTTGTCAAATTGAATATAAATTACTGGTTCTTTAAATGTAGTTAGTTATTTTTTACACATGTTCGTGTAGCCAATAAATGTTTTTAGTATGTAATTATTAAATCAGTTAGTTTATTTTATTCTTAACTTGGATAAACAAGTGGACGCAGTATAAGGTACAAAAAGGAATATATTAAACGTATTTGATCAGTGTTATATATTATTCTTGTGCACAATAAGTTTTATGTAAACCATTGTCCAAAATTGTTTACTAGTACTTCACACAAACTCGGAGATAGATTTGTTACTGTAATTTTGACTTATAAGTAAGTATACACCCAAATAAGCAAGTGATATAAACTATCCAGATTTGTAAATTTTAGGAAATTAGGATTTTTTTTAATTTCCTTGACATTATTGATATGCTCCATTACTTCATTATTATATGGAGAAAAAAATAGCTATTTTTCCAATAATACATATAATTGTTTAAATGTTACCGTAAATATTTTAATATAGGTTTATACGCCATGTATTCTCTTTAATTTTGTAAGATAATAAATTATAAAATGTATAACTAATTAATTTTGTTTTATTTTTATGAAACTCATTAACGGTTGAGTCTCGAGGTCCTATTTATAATAAGTCTCTCCTATAGACTACTTTAAGCAAGAATTCCATTTACATAGTATATTATTATAGTCATATTAATCTATATATTAATAAAGTTCAATGTTAGATTAAGCTTTTCTAAATATTCCCATCTTTCAAAATTTTTGATTATTTCTATATTATTTAAAGACTAGCCTCTGCTCGCGACTTCCTCCGCTTAGTTTAGTAACTTTGGGCTTAACTAAATAACTTATACAAACATGTAGAATGTTGCATGACCAGGAACTGGCACCTTTGGAAGAAATTGCATTCCGTCAATATCAAATATAGATAAAACTAAGTATATACAAGATTAGTGTCATAAATTTTGTCAGAAAAACCCACCCGTGGTTCTAACAAGAGGACTACCTTTTTGTTAGACCATTGAATTGACCGCGAGAAACTTGTAATATCAATACTTACTTGACAATGGCAGTAATAGAAGACTGGTTGCCAATAAGAAAAGTAAAAAAATCTAAACTAAATCTCTTTCGTCATGCATAAAATATTTCTAGGTGGTAGAGCCACGCTGAAGCTATTACTGGCTTTAGCATGAATGGGTCGGCTCGCTCGGGTTAGTACCACCTTGATAGAAAACCAACGTGAAGTAATAGTGATTGCATAATTGCATTTCGATCGGTTGGTGAGAACGCCAGAGGCCCTCCTCTCTTCTTTCTTTCCTCCCTCCCCTCCCCAAAACAGGATGGCAACGCACTTGCGACTCTCCTGATTTGCAAGTGTCTCTGGATGGTGGTGATCACTTAATATCGGGTGACCCACCTGTTCGTTTGCTTCCTATAATATATAAAAAAAAGTGAAAGGAAATAATCAATAGAATAAATTAGTATAATCAACGTTAACTTCAAAACAATTACTAGGTACATATATGGATTTGTGTAAATATGTGAACAAAAAGGATTACTTATTAAATTCTAAAAATAATAGAAATTTGTTTTTTGTTGCCATAATAATGTATAGAATTGTTAGTAAAATAGAATTGTATAGAAAAAAAAATAGAATTGTTATCACAATAGATCACTACTGGTCGAAGTGATACAGCCCCATTCTCCAGAATAAAAAAAAATACGTGTGGCACTCGGGGACTGCCGCGGTAAAGCTATTGCATAGCATTTTTTATTAACTTATGCAATTATAACTATTTATTTATTTTATTTATGCAGTATTTTTTTCTTTTGTTTTTTTTTCTTTGATATTAATTCAAGTTACACTTTCCGAGAACCGGACCTGAGGGGATGTAATCGGGGGGCTCATTCCCTCATTGCACAGGTCCGGCGGACGAGGGGAGGCAGCTGATGTGTACCCAGCTGCCTCTCTATAGGTAGGAGCCCGTCGGCCACCTTCCGCCGGACGGACCGTTGGGGCGGCTATCTAAGGGGAATAGCTTAGCACGATCCCTTGCCGATTGCTTGATATCAGATTAATAGGTTTACAATGTAACATGAGTGACGAAGATTCTATTAGCTCTAAACAGAGTAGTGGGAGTTCTAGCATCGGATCCAGAAACTCTAATATATAATAAGGTAAGTTTGTAGGTGGTAGAGCCACGTAGAAGCTATTACTGGTGTCAGCATGAATGGGTCGGCTCGTCCGGGGTAGTACCACTCTTTCACAGAAAACTGAAATGAAGTAACAGTGCTTGCATTGTTGCGTTTTGTTCGGTCAGTGAGAGTACCGGAGTCCTACCTATTCGAAATAATTTCTGCGCCACAGATGGTCATTTCTAAAGTGTGGTAGTATACAAAAAAAAAAAAAAATCAAAGACTAAAAAGGGTTCAAGGACACGTCTTTCTACAAGAATGAATTGCATATTTTTATTCCAGTAAATAGTCCTTGAAAAACTTGTTCATTATGGATTTCGTTAATTTGATTAGACTTTACTATGTATATGTAAATATAAGCTAAAAATCTACTTATCTGTTGGATTGTTCTAAGGTTTAACCTAAAGTATTTAATAAAGAGTAATAGACATATAGGTAATAGCAAGATTTGCAAGACTATTGCTGCAACATCAAAACCAAGTGTATTGACGCAAGGCCAAGACCAAGACCAAGGCAAGTCTCGTCTTGGTCTTGCATTGGGCAATCCTACCAACTGGGTATATGTATGAATGAGTCCCTGGATAGTTTGGATTCGTATTGGAAACCGTAAGTGTGGCGACAATCAGGTTTTAGGTTTATTAATTTTCGTGTTTAAAAAACAATTGAAACCGGTAATAACCGATTTAGTGTAGACGAAGTTGCACTGGTCACCTAGTCTACTATAATTTTCTATATTACCTATATGGGTCAAAGGACTATCTAACACACGACTGAGTGCCTTAAACGCTCACCAAAAAGTTCGGTAAAGCTGTAAAGGCATATCAAGTTATTAGCGTACAGTTAGTTCGATAAAAAGGACCATCTGGTTTTTCACAATATGTATCACAAAATTTCCTATATTATCATTAATCACAATCGACAGACCAGTTGTATTTCTACGGGTAGATTTATGACGACTATATTTCACTATCCCTATAAGATCACCTATGTATGACATCTTTATAGTGTGTGAATACTTCAGATGCCCTTATAGAGTGTAATCAGTACTCGGTCGTCAAATACCTTTCAATTTCAGTTTTTTTTTTTGGGTAAAGAGATTTTTAAATAATATTAATGGATCGACAATTTGTGATTGAGAAGCCAGATATTTTCGTTGACATTAAATTTCATATATCACTCCCCCCAACATTCTAGAAAATCTATAATCTAAACCTAAAATATAGTTTAACTCATTGTAGTACATGGAGGAGTTTTTGTGAAAATATAAAGATAAACTTTGCTTTATTATAATGTTTGGCCACAACTGAAAATCAGCGCTGGGGTCATTTATAAAGATGAGAGCCAGCACATACTGAATTATGCGCCATTGCAATTTTACCGTGGTACAATAATCTTAATAGATTTTGACGCATATTTTTTATTCTTTTTCTATGTTATGTACATCTTTGTAACTCCGATTTTCTACCATTTTGTCTGTGCTTACTGCAATAAATATATTTTCTTTCTTTCTTTCTTTCTTACAATAATACAATTTTATGGAGCATTCAAATAGTATCGAAAATCTATCGTACATTTCTCATAACTACAAAAAGGATAATGGACATAAAGAATTATCTAATGTTTTATCATCCTAACTAAAATTATAAATGCGAAAATATGTTTGTATGTTATACTTTTACGTATTACACAAAAAGACAGAGAAAATATTCATCCAGAAAATATGTATTGTACCCGTTGTAGGACTGGCCTAATCTACATTAACGCGAGCAAAACCGCGAGCTAAAGCCAGTATGTTATAAAAATTCTGTCGTTGGAGTACTATTCATGACTTTTTTCCTTAACTAAACTAAATCTTTTCCATTTTAACTGTTTTGTGATGCATACGAGTGAATGGAAATATCGAATTATAAATTGATATCATTACCAGCAACTTGAATAAAATTATCAAGTAGATAGACATCATTGTGTAAACAACAATTTTTTTTTAAATTTAATTAATAAACTTTAATTGACTGGAGATTCCACTGTGCACTTCTGAATCAGATTACGTAGTACAACTGGTTCACAGGGCTGCGTAGTGACTGTTACGATAACCTTTTGATGTTGGTTTATTACTGTAGGTATTAAGGCTTGCGTTCTGTATGCGTATATGCATTGATGCATTAATAGGGATGCATCAAGAATGGAAGGCTCATGTACATTTTTGAAGGTGGTAGGGCCACCCTGAAGCTGCAACTGGTTTCGTCTCGAATGAGTCGGCTCGCCCGTGGTAGCATCACTGTCTCACAGAAACACCGATGTGAAGTAACAGTGCTTGCATCTTTGCGTTTCATTGGGTTGGGGGGGCTCCCTTCCCGGCCAACACAGGCTGGAAACGCACTTGCGACTCCTCTGGTGTTGTTGGTGGTGGTCACTTAACATCAGGTAAGCGCGCCAGTTCGATTGCCTCCTATGATATAAAAAAAATGTAGTAACTACAGTGCAAATCTGTCTAAAATGGTAGCGCAGATGAGCTAATGCATTTTTTTTATAATTACATAAGTAAAACAGGATAATAAAACTTTTGAGTTGCTTTTAAATGTGTGAACTGAAAATGATAAGTCCAATAATAAGTTATTGTGGATTTTTGGAATTTTTGTATAGTGTGTATGCTAAAGTTGATCGATTTTTATGTTTTCTTGTTTTGTGTATGGAATGTGAACCGTTTGTAATTGAAACGACCCGTATGCAAACTCATATTGAAGCGGTAATAGCTCAGTACTTAGGGTGATCGGACACGTATCGTATGGATATGTGATCAAATGCAAAGCTATTAAGATTAAAAAAAATATTTAATATTGTGCATGCACAATTTAATGAGAGTATACAAATATTTAGTAATTTTAAAAGAAACCAAACTTCCAAAATTCAAAATAAACCGTCTTTAATGTCAAATTACTCGTGAATATTTGTTATTTCATAATTACACGCTATGTAGTGGTGACTATGAATGTCACTACGATAAATGAAAATTGCCTATGAAATTGCCGTTTTGTATGAAAAAATTTAAACGATTTTTTTTTCATTTATTCTTTATTTGTATTAATCGAAGTAATCACTCATGCAATCAATGCATCTTTGCCAACGCAGTGGCAGTTTATTGATGCCCTTCTTAAAGAAATCAGTTGGACGGGAGGCAAATTCTTTAAAGGCATTTTGTACTACCTCTCGGGTATTGAATTTTTTCCCGCCAAAGAGTTTCCAAATTCTGGAATAAGTAGTAGTCTGTAGGCGCAAGGTCTGGTAAGTAGGGCGGATGACGGATATCTTCCAACCCCAGTTCTTGCAACTTGGACACCGTCTGCTGTGCAGTATGAGGTCGCGCGTTGTCGTGTAGAAGCAGCGGAGACGAGCTATTGATCAATGTTGATTGGAGATGTGCCAGTTTCTTCACAGTACACATCTATAGTAATGCTCACCCCGTTTTGTAAGAAGCTGTGATGAATCACCAAAGAGTGATCATCACTTTTCTAGGGTTAAGTTTTCGTTTAGGGCATAGTGTTGAACCAGGATTCAACCAACTTGCTGAGCGCTTGCGGTTATTAAACAGAATCCATTTTTCATTGCAGGTAACAATGCGGTTCAAAATTTCTTCTTTTGTGTGTGCTTTGAGCAGTGTAAGGCACGTCTCGACGCGTACTTCGCGCTGGCGGTCATTGAGTTCGTAGGGCACTCATTTGTCAAGCTTTTTTACCTTCCCAATTTGAAGCAAATGGACCAATATTGTTTTGACGCTAGCGTCGAAAGCTGCTGCTAATTCAGCCGTAGATTGTGCATCATCAGCTTCCACAATCGCTTTTAATTCGTCATTGTCGACCAAAGTCTTCGGACGACCGCGAGGTTCATTTTTCAGGTCGAAATTCCCAGAAAGGAAGCGAGCAAAGTAATAACAGGTAGTGCGTTGGTTTGTAGTGTTAGCTCCGTAAACGTCGTTGATGTTGCGTGCCGCTTGTGCCGCGTTGCTACCACGACGGTACTCATATTCCATAATTACCCTAATTATAACGTATCCATGATGACAAAAACGAAATGCGATGAAAATGTAATACTAATAAACAAATGACTACTTTGGAAAAAGAATTCCATGTTTTTAAAATAAAATTAATTTGAAATTAAAATTCTTAGCCAAACAATAATTATTTTGATTTGAAATAGCCAGTAATGCAGAACGGCAATTTCATAGGTAAAGACCTATTATTATAGTTAGTCGAGATGCGGTGAGAGGTTTGTGGTCCATTACGTAACCTAAATAGTCATGCAGAAATAACACCACATAAAACTTATCTCCTATATAACGTTTTCATATTAAACGCTTTTTTTTTTAAATAGGAAGCAAACGAACAGTTGGGTCACCTGATTTTAAGTGATCACTATCGTCCATAGACACGTGCAACACCAGGGGAGTCGCAAGTGCGTTGCCAGCCTTTGATGAAGGGGGAGGGGGAGGAGAGGAAGGGAAGACGGAATGGGAAGAAAGAACGGGAATGGGAAGGTAGTTGGGTCTCCGACGCTCTCACTGACCGAACGAAACGCAAGCACTGTTACTTCACTTCGGTTTTCTGTGAGAGGGTGGTACTACCCTTGTTGAGCCAACCCATTTACTTTTAATTGAATGGGAATGTGGGAATGGTATGAACAAAACAAGAGTTGATCGTCCATTATATTATCTAAAATTATAAACTCCGGGTCGCCCCTTACGCTGATCATAGCACCTAGATTTATTACGTTTGTATTTATACTTTTGAAAATCTTTGCACAAACTTAAACTTAGATTATCTTTGTTATTTATGAAGAATAATTGTTTTGATATTATTATTTTATATGTTAAATGTGACCATGGAGTATTATATCCTAGAATACTGCGAGTGTTTAATCTTCCACCTGGTATATTTACTGTATTTCTGCATAATTGGTAAAGAGAGCAAGGTATTGAATCTTGAAATACAGATTGGTTAAAACACGTGCAAAACAAAAAAAAAACTGGTAGTTGGTTCAGTAGGGCGAAGCCTGGCGATCACTTGCGAGGCTGCTGCAGGGGCAGTTTTTCAGGTTGGAGAGCATGCTCAGTCCCTGACTGCCGCTAAATGCGGCGGAGGTACACTGTGGGGTTTTAGTCCGCGGGAGTCGGACATAACCCACTTTCTACCCCGGGAGGGTGGCGTATCCATAGAGGAAATCTCCACATTAATAAAAAAAAAAGTTTGGTAGTTGGTTAAAGAAGTGTAAATTTATTGTCCTAGCAATTACTGCAATTTTTACCGCTGAAATTGATTGTTTTAAAATATATTAATATTATTTGATTTTATTAGAAAAATCTATATAAATTATATATTAATTTAAATAAATCTCCTAAGATTACTGGTTTAGATATCTATTGTATTAACCCAAGAAGGATGCGGCTTGATTTGCTCGCATATCGGTTGTACCCCATCTCAGTATTTAAAGTAGTGAAACGTCGTGTGATATTATCCCTAATAAATACGTAAAGGGAACGATTTCAAAGGTAGGTAACTATAAAACACTATATGAATGAATGAATTTTAAATTACATTTATTACAATAAGTAGATACGTGTATTAAGTGTGTCTTTATGTTTAATTCTAATACGTAATTTCAATTTATGGTAATTTCCCTTTTGATGTGTAAAAGCACTACATAATGTGACTAACGTTAGCGGTATTGCTTCATAGAAACACACAGCATCTATGAGAAATTCATTAACCATATTGCTTATTATTCTAAAAGTAGTAGCGATAAGGGGTATTCGAGCAACTAGACCCTATATAATGTTCTGTCCACTGTCACTTAATTCAGACGGAAGCACTTTGTGTTCATACTCGCTATTCCAATAAAGTAATTTAATTAAATTTATACAAATTATTTTATTGTTTGGTGAACATTATTATCTGTTTACATTAAGGGAAATTATTTTTAACGCATTTTTAACAAATATTTTTTATATTAATGTATGGTATTTTTCTCGTTTTTCTTTTATATTTTAATTTGAGATTATAAATAATTTTATATTGATATTATAAAACGTATTACAGTCAGCAGAATTATCAGCGACAATTGATAATGGTTTCGGATAATCTAAATAATATGGGTTCAGGACATAGGTCCAACTCAAACGGTAAGTCGTGGTTGAATAATTAAACATAAGCTAAATGTATTTAATATTTTTAATGTGTTGATCGATTCAATAAATAAGTTGTTAAAAATTATAATGACTCCAAAGAGTCAAACGGCTTATATGTCTATTGTATTTTATTAATTTATGTTAAGATTTTTTCCAATAAACAGGTATTGCTCGCGCTACCAGAGAAGGAGTGCACGTTATTCAAGGTGTGGACTTCTGTATCGATGAGAATGCAAAGGATCATCATACTGACAAATATGATTTGATGACACGGAATAAAAATAAGTGCTTAGTTATCAGACGCGGTCAACCTTTCAAATTGAATCTATTGTTGAACAGACCTTACGATGCGAACCGAGATGCAGTCTCTTTCATCTTTTACGTTGCGGGTATGTGTTTTTGTCTTGGGTATTGGTTACTAATATCGTATATAATACCGCATATGTTAGATATACTTTTAAAATATCATCATTGGTCGTAAACTATTAAAAAGTATAGGTTTATAATATCATGTTAATAGTTCTATTGGTATTTGCAACGGTACTTATGAATGGCTTCCAATAATTTATAGATGAACTACGTAATTTTTTTATTTTATCTTAAGAGTGTTGTAAGTTACACTGTGTATATAACATAATACATATATGATTGGAGAAGGCGTTACTTTGCGGAAATCCATCCACCTTAGTAATTAATACATATGTAGTTATGTATCATTAAAAAATTGGTAGGTACAGATCGATTAAAAGTGCCAAATTCTGATTTATTGTTGGCTCCATTATAAATTTAAAAGGTAAAAAATAAACCTGATTTTTTATGTTACTTCTGTACAACACAGTAGGTACTTGGTCTTCCAATTGTTCTCAGTATTGTAAACAGTGCTATCAGAAAAACATGTAGGCAATTAATAATAATATTAGAATATAATTATAGTAATAAAATATGCATATAATGTTTATCTCCCAGAGCTTCTTTAACAAAAAATGTAATATACAATTAGCGAGTGACCCCAAATTCCCGAAATAAGTAATCAATTGTGATAGTGTTTATTTTGACAACATTAATGCATTGAAAAGTTTTACGTACACAGATATGAACAGGCGTGGACCATCGAATCCTGCATCAGCGGCTGTGCCTTTATTAGAAAAGGGCTCAAAGTCTGTCGGTAACTGGAGTGTAGTATACGAACGTCAGGTAGACTCTCACTTGATGGTCGTTGTAACACCGGCTGCGGACTGCATTGTAGCGGCTTGGAAGTTCGAAATTGACACGAAGATAACTCAACGAGGTTCGCTGAGCTATACACATCCTCAGCCCATTTACGTCCTCTTTAACCCATGGTGCTCGAAAGATAGCGTCTATATGCCAGGTAATTAATTAACAAAAGTTTTAAATGAATAGTTACATATAGCCAGTTACTAAGTCTATAAGTCCGTAATTGGTATCGCCATATATTTACGAGTTTGGATCAAATCAAATCATCAAATCAATTTAAACTCTGAGATAGGATTTATGAATATTGAAACTCTATCACCAGTTCTGGATAGTTGATCAGGATTACCTTTTTCTATATACCTTTTTCTTACATAAAATAAATACTATTTTTTTTTTATTGAATCACGACAAAGTGTCTGCACTATACCTGATGGTAAGCATAGTACAATCATCAGATCATCCATCGTCGGTCGCCGCTGTCATGCCAGCCATAATGACAAAAGTCACCTAGTACTGGATATGCACAAGCTGATCCCAAAACGCGACGCGCAAAAGCGAGTCACTATGACGGGCTTTTTCGCCATGTACATGGTGGTTGCGACCCAGTCGGGCTGTAAAACCTTACCACCCCGCTATCGCCATTGCCTCGTTCGTTGATCAGCAGGGTGCACCACGTGCAGGTGAGGTTGGCTTGGGTGTCTCAAGTCTTAAGATGTTACTCGACACCCCTTACACCCCAAAATTTATTAGATTTTTTTATTAGATTTACTGAAAAGTGTGTTAGTACCTGACTTAAGCATCGTTCACGTAATAGTCTACCTCATAATAAATCACTTTTGTAGGTGGTAGAGTCACGCTGAAGCTATTACTGGCTTCAGCATAAATGGGTCGGCGCGCCCGGAGTACTGCCACCATCACAGAAAGCAGACGTGAAGTAACAGTGCTTGCATTGTTGCGTTTCGTTGGTCAGTGAGTGCGCTGGAGGCTCACCTTTCCTCCCCCAATACAGGCTGGCAATCCATTCGCGACTCCCCTGGTGTTGCAAGTGTCTATGGACGGTGGTGATCACTTTACATCAGGTGACCCACCTGTTCGTTTGCCTCCTAAGGTATAAAAAAAAACTTTTGAAAGTAAAACCTGGTTGACGTAGTGCTTGAACTTATTGTCAGGTAAATAAAAGAAAATGTTGTACTGGGTTTAAAATATGAGACGGTTTATTTCTGGTATGGAAATGATGTCGGTTTTTTACAAAATGCAATATCTAATATTATGTTGACCTATCATATTATCAAGGACGTACTAGTAAGACAGAGTTATTGAAAATATTGAAATCTTGAAACATGGTACTTTGGTGGTTAATAAAATGCCACGTTTTTCTAATGTGAACATGGTAGGAGATCAGTATACCCAGGTGCTATCCCTCACAGCAAAATACTCAAAGAAATTGTTGTTATCGAAAATAGATATATAGGTACCAACAACTCATTTGTCCAGTCATTTTTAAGTTACTTAAGCTGTAGAACAAAACATATTCTGTAATACTTCATAACACAATCCATTTTTGTGAAAAATTTCATACAAATCGTTTTTAACCGTTTCTCTTTGTATTAAACAACCAAGCATTACATTTGAACACAAACACAATATCGTATTCATACTACATCAGAAAACTATGTTATTTGTTTAATTTAGTTTTTAGCTTGTAAGTTAATTACATTTCACTAATTCTTGTATAAGAATATTAATAAAATATGAGTGATACATAGTTTAAAAGTTACTTAATTTTTCAGTCGAAAATCATAGAGAAGAGTACGTATTAGAGGACTTTGGTATTTTGTTCCGAGGCGTAATAGTAAGGTCTAAACTGAATCCATGGTACTACGGACAATTTGAGGCAGACATTCTAGATTGCGCTCTGTATTTAGTTACCGAAATCGGCAAGGTTTGTATTATTATTAGTTTCATTATAACCGACAACACTAATCGAAATATTTCAATAAATGTAATACTGATTAACGAATTTAGATCCAAGGTAATGCGAGAAGTGATCCGATTCAAACCGTGCGAGGACTTGCTGCCGCCATTAACGTTCAAGACGACAATGGAGTGTTGTACGGAACCTGGAGCGCTAATCCCGCTGACTATGAGGACGGTACACACCCTCAGAAATGGGTCGGCTCTTTGCCGATCCTTCAAAAGTACTACGAAACAAAGCAACCAGTCAAATATGCACAGTGTTGGGTGTTCGCGGGGGTTCTGAGCACGAGTATGTTATATCTATTATGTTTGACGTTATTTCAACTTTTACCTAAAAAAATGTACTAATCGTTTATAACAAAAATATGCAATTAATAATATTAGTATTGTAAGTAAGTAATAATACTATTTTTAATACTAATAAAAAAGTTTCAAGTAGCTTTAATGCACGTAAATTTTTTTGAACAGTTGTGGTTTTAATATAAAGGAATCGTAACTCGATCCTAATTGAATCTTCGTTGAAACAGCTCTCAAGTTCATTATGGTACCATGATATATGTAAGAATTTTGTAAGTGCAAGTGTCATAATAATTACTTATTTTTTTTAGTTTGTCGAGCACTAGGCATTCCGTGTCGACCGGTGACATGTTACAATGCAGCTCACGACACTGATGGAAGCTTGACCATCGACTTTTTTTGCGACACTGATGGCAAGGTTAACAAGAAATTAGGAAAAGACTCCGTTTGGAACTTTCACGTTTGGAATGAGGTGAGGCAATTAAATATACTGTTACGACCACTAAAAATTATGATATTTCATATAGTATTACCTATTTGTTAAAGAAAGTGTAGGAATTGCTATTTCAAAAATTTATAGGTGTTGGGTATTTAAAAATCTATCAAAACGAAATAATTTTGTGTCCCAATTAAAGTATTAAACAAGGAGACTAAAATCACAATAAAAATAGGAAGAGTACGTTTATCTTATTTCTTGGGTATGTTTGTATGTTATGTTAGTTTTTTATAATGATAAATAACATTGAGAAAATGATTTTTTTTTTCGAACTGACTACGCTATTCACCTAGCAAGGTCTTAACAGCTTCACCGAACTACTAAGGCGAGCGCTGAAGGCACTCAGCCGATTTTATTTGGGCAAATAACTTAAGGGTGCACAGCACACCTCGGCTTGGCTGTTGCCTGTTAGGTACATGCAAACTCGCGACCTAACATTAGCTAACTACTCATATATGTTTGAGTTGTGAGACGCATATGTGTACCAAGCATACACGCCTCAACAACCTCTCCGTATATTTTTTATTGGAAAATTAGATTTTTTTCAGTTTGATAAGGAAAAAAAAAACCCTTCCATTTCCATGTGTAAGCGTGTAGGCGTGCACGTGTGTGGGGGTGATCGTGTAGTGTTGTAGCAGTGATGTAAATATTTGTGTCACTGTATCACGCGAGCAGCGCACTCAAGGGCTCTACACCGAGGGAACGGACCTAGGCTTGAGTTTGAGAAAATTACAACTTGGCGTTTAATGCCGCATTAAAATCTTGATCAAGATATATTTTTCAACGTACCTTAACGAGCTGAGTTTAAAAAATATCGAAATATTGCCAAAGTTCCGTCTTAAAGGCAAGTACCTACCTATAGTCCGCGGCAACTTTTTGACCTCTTTGAATATAAATGCGCAGAACATACCTATTTACATATAAATACTTATAGTATCGAGAAAACTTAAGGATAAATAAAAGTCAACTTCAGATTCCTATAATAAATTATTTTAAGTGTGTTTTGTATTAAAGACTTGGCTGTATTATGGCGCTAGCCCGAACTTACGGCTTTATTCAGAGCGGGCAAAAGCTTGAAGAAAATTTTACGATAGTTATATTTGGTTAGAAGCCCGTAAAACTGAGGTATTGGCGATACCTTGAATTTAGATTGCGAATATCTTTCAAAACGATAATTTTAGCGTAAAACAAAACTGAGCTTTTTTAGAGACCATTAAACATTAAATGTCCTTAAAAAACCCATGTTTTTAGTTCTACATGCAAGCAATTCTCTAAATTACAAAGAACAAAGTGAAATTTTCACGTGTTTTCCTTGTAAAATTGTGGTTGCTGTGCAGCGCTGATTAATATTTAAATTAAAAGCGTTCCTTTTTGAATGCCGAGGGCCTGAAGGTTTAGAATATCGATAGTCTACGTAGGTATACCGTAGAAGGCCAAGGTCTAGCAGATCAAGGTTATCGTATATTCTTCTTAGCCGCTGTTTCTTTTGGTGCGACACGATGCTTGATGCTCTCCGATTGTTTAGGCCTAGAACAAATACAAACCCGAGGCAAGTGTCTAATATAAGCGCCAGCACGAAACTTCGACTGGTATCTCGTGAAGTTAACTGCCATACTGGTGATTCAAAATAACAATACGAAAAAAAAATCATTTTAGATTTTTGTGCCACTGTCACTGAGAATTTTATCGCCTTAAGCTTAAAATTCCGTTCGCTCTATGGTAGGATCAATCAAGCCGGAAGCCAACAGCACACACATAATACATAGTTCGCACCACCCACTTTTTCTTTGTCGTACGTAATAGAATTAACACTGTATAATTTTAAGTACAATGTTCGATATTATAATATTTTGGTCATCATTCGGGGACATTTTACTCAACTTTACTAGAGCCAGCGGTCAGTATCTACGGGTTTTCGGGTAATAAATGCAAAGTCATTTTAGGTTTGGATGGAGCGTCCCGATATTGGAACAGAATATAGCGGTTGGCAGGTTTTGGACGCGACACCACAAGAAGAATCAGGGGGCATGTACAGATGTGGACCTACTTCATTGATAGCCGTTCGAAATGGGGAGCTTCAGCGGCCGTATGACACTCCTTTTGTGTTCGCACAAGTTAACGCTGACGAGGTATTGTTGTGATATAATCAAAATATCAGATCGCCACCTACCAGGTCCAATTGCGATTCTATACCATGCTCGAATCCATCCAAATACAGAAAAAATAT
>JACEII010000008.1:12930747-12956788 GCA_014332785.1 Antheraea mylitta | reverse complement strand
GTCCCACTGTTTCACAACTATCGCCACGTATGCTAGTAGTAGTAGTAGTATGTCTCTCTTATTTTGCGTCATTTTTTTTTCGAAGTGACTACGCTATTTACCCAGCAAGGTCTTAACAGCTTCACCGGACTACTAAGGCGAGCGCTTAAGATACTCAACCGATTTTATTTTGGCAACCAGCTCAAGGGTGCACGGCACACCTCGGCTTGGCTGTTGCCTGTTGCATGCAAAATCGCGACCTATCTTAGATAACCTAGCTAACTATTCATATATGTACGAGTTGTTGAAACGTATATGTGTACCAGCATACACGCCTCAACAACTCGTCCATATATTTATTATCGGAAAATTGAGTTTTTCACTTCGATAAGGGAAAAAAAGTAAACCCTTCCACTTTCATGTGTAAGCGTGTAGGCGTGCACGTGTGTGGGGGTGATCGTGTAGTGTTGTAGCGGTGATGTATATTTGTGTGTCACCGTATCGCGCAAGCAACGCACTCAAGGGCTCCCTACAGAGGGATCGAACCTAGGCTTGAGCCGCTGCCGTGGGAGGCCTAATCGGGTGTGCGGGAGCGAAATTAACCCCCAGACCACGGCGGCGTGATCTGTGGTTACGCGGACGTGGGCGTGAACACGCTCTGTTTCGAGGATATTGTGTCATAACTGTGTCGTATTCTACATTAAAATAAATTTAATTTACTGTCTGTAACGGATAAAAATCTTGAACACTCTTTAAAGAAATATCTCAAAATAAATATATAATAAACTTTTTCTAAGAAATAATGCATAATTTTTATAGGTGTATTGGAAATATTCTGGTGAAGGTCAACCTTTAAAGCTATTGAATACTGATACCACATATATCGGGCAAAACATTACTACTAAAGCTGTAGGAACTATGGAACCTGAGGTAAATTCATACGAGTATTACTATTAAATATATTATGATTTCATAAAAATTGCATAGAACGAAATCACATTTCATATTGAATGAGATTACCTATTAATTATTGTACAGCGGTTTTATATTGTTAGGACTACAGTGTTACAGGAAACATGTTACTGGAATTTCGCTTTGCTTTTAAGATATAATTTAAGGGTATGATGCTTGATTAAATAAACCTTAAAGATATTAAAGGATTTTTACAGGCTGAAATGGAAAGTAGCATATTGGTAAGGTGGTAGAGACACGTTGAAGTTATAACTGGTTTCAGCATGAATGGGTCGGCTCGTCCGGGTTAGTTCCATCCTCTCAAAGAAAACCGACGTGAAGTAACAGTGGTTGCATTATTGCGTTTCGTTCGGTCAGTGAGAGTGCCGGAGACCCACCTCCCCCTCCCCTCATTTCTCCTCTTCCTTCTTCTCCCCTCTAAACACAGGCTGGCAACACACTTGCAACTCCTTTGGTGTTGCTGGTGTCTATGGACGGCGGTGATCACTTAACGTCAGGTGAGCCACCTGTTCGTTTGCCTTCTATATGATATAAGTTTATATATTTATATAAATACATATATTTAAAACGAATTTATTAATATAATAATATTAGTTTACATGTTTGTATTATATTTAACCAACGGATAACCACGTACATTCGAAAGCAGCCTTTTCAGGGCTGAAGCTAGAGTCGAATTTGAGGTAGTGTAGTATTTGTTACAGGTAGGGCAGAAGTAAAAGAAATATCACAATTGATCTGCCCTCGAAGCCCTTATTATTAACACTCTTAAACTTTTGAGAATTCCTCGTATAATAATTAATGTGTAATAAACTGAATGAGAAAATGCACAAGTGAAGATTTTCACGTGTCTGAATTCACATATCTGTTTTAGATTGACGTACAAAATCTTTACATACTTAATTAGAACATAAAATGGAAATAATTGTTTATTTTAGGATATTACAATCTCATACAAGTATCCTGAAGGGACTAAAGAAGAGCGTGCGACAATGGAAAAAGCTTTAAGGGCGTCTAAGCATGATTTCGCTCGTTATTATTTGAATGAAACGTTTAAAGATGTTTTATTCGAATTCGAATTACCAGATGACATCAAGATCGGTCAAGACTTCAATGTAGTGAGTATTATATATATGAAATAGATAAGCACTATTTATTTACTTGTTGATATCTGTTAAAGTTCTACTGAAAGTTTTCAAAGATATAGAAGATTAAATAGTAACGAATAAAATGTGACGTTTACCGTAAAATAAAAACTTCAATAATTTGCAAAATATTTCCTTCCACATTGTTTTGTTATAATTATTATTTATATACAGTTATGATCTATACCTACTAATATTATAAAGACGTAAAGTTTGTGATGTTGTGACGTTGTAGGGGTAACTTAGGAACTACTGGTCCGATTTTAAATTCTTAAAAACTTTAAGTTACAAATTATTTCATTGTTATATAGCTCATTTATCGAAGATGGTTATAGAATATATATCATCACGCTAAAACTAATAGGAGCGAAGCACCAAAGAAGAACGTTTAAAAATCTGGATTTTTTCTCTTGAGAGATTCCGCTGCGTGTTAGCGTCAGCCCAAAGTAACTTCTACGCGAACAAAGTTGCGGGCAGAGGCTAGTCTTTAATAAAATGTAATAATTACTCATTTAATATTTTTGTACAAATTACTACACCAGGTGTTACATGTAAAGAACAGTTCATCAATCAATAAGCATCGTGTTAAGGGCCTACTCCGTGTGGACACCGTTACCTACACCGGAGTGACGCGAGGTGAAGTGAAGAGATATGATTTCGACGTCACACTGGCACCAGAAGGCAAGAAGAATGTTACGATGTTGGTCACATTTCAGGATTACTACTCCAAATTAGTCGATCAGGTAAATTGAATTATCTATTTTCTATTATAATATTAAGCAAGTGTTCTTACTAATAACTTCTTGTAGACTTGTTAAAATTAATTAGTATCTATCTAATAATTGCTATTTATATTTCAGGGCACATTTAAAGTTTCGTGCTTAGCGACTGTTGTTGAAAATCAGTTTGAGTACTTCAACAAGGATGCCTTCCGAATCCTCAAGCCTGACATTAAAATTAAAATCCAAGGCAGACCAGCCATGAGACGACAATTCGACGTTACTGTTACAGTTGAGAATCCCTTACCTATTCCTCTGACAAGAGGAAAATTTTACCTCCAAGGACCTGGCTTGAATAAACAAATAAAGCTTGAACTGCGTGAGGTGAGTAGTCATTATTTGATTATTTAAATTTGTATTATTACAAATGTAGTCTATTAAAATTAAACTATAAATATAGTTTTTATTTTTACATATTTTAGGATAGAGAGTAGTTATTTTATTCGTTTATATTAGGTATTTTATTTGTTAAATGTTACAAATACGTATATAATTCATGAACCGATTTATCTCTGCATTTCTGTATGTATCGACGGGAGAAAGCGGAATCGTCGTAACTTGCGTTTTGGGCTAAGTCACTTTTTACCATATTCTTGTTTAAAAGAACACCGCATCGACCTACTATTCAATCTTTCATCAATACGACCTTGGTTTTTTGCTTAGTTTTAATACTAAACATAATAAAAAATGAAAGTTTTGAAATAGGTTTTTGCTCTGGGGTATAGTTGGATTTTCCAAGTAACGACAATTCTGTTTTCTTACGTCGATATATTACGTTGTCCAAGGAACGATTCGTTTTTGTTGCTTTTACGCCATCTATGATTTACAGATTGTAACAGGTTACCAATGGTTATATGTCATGTGAAGTACAGAGATGGCACATGTATTGGCATTGGTATAAACTAAAAACATCGTTAATTACATATTAAAAGCGATAAATTTCGCTTTTAATTACGTTGATAAAATATATAAATTAATAATTAAGTAAATTCGATATTTGCTAAATATGTATCACTCTTTAATCTGTTTCTTTTAAAAGGAAATATATTTATTTTGTCGGCATCGAATTAAATTTAAAATATATACACAATGATATTAAGCTTTTTACTTATAACATCATATACAATGAACAAGGCTAAAAGATGTTAAAAATTAATTGTATTCGTGTAGCGTAACATATATTAATTACCTTATATTTACAGCTATAATCTGCCAAGATTTTAATATATAGATCTGATTAATATGTTGAACAAATCAATACAAGTTTGTTTATAACTCTTGTTTAGTGGAAATAAACAGTAACCATTTTTAATTTGTAACTACTCTGAGAATTGATTAATTAACTATATAGTTTTACATTTTGTTGAATCTACCAACTATTAAAAAGAAATACTCATTATGTGTTTGAATGCCTATTACACTGTTCGGTTTACTATTACTTAAAACATTTAAAAGGTTGTAACTCGATAAGTTGAAGTTTATACTAAAGTATTGTTTATATACAGGATGTGGCTCCAGGAGCGTATGCAACAGCCAGTTTTAAGCTAACATCTCCGTGGAAAGGACGTCATCAAATTACAGCCAAATTTAATTCTAGGGAAATGCACGACGTCGATGGATTTTTGTCATTTAACGTACCATTATTAGATACCAATTGATTTTCTATAAATTCGATTCGTGATGGAGTCCGTAACTTGTCAAATAAAATATAAATTACAGGTTCCTTAAATGTTGTTAGTTAGTTTTTACACTTGTGCATGTAGCTAATTAATAGTTCTAATATGTAATCAATAATACATATATGTACATTCATTCAAAATTTGGATGATAATTTAATTTTCAAAATATATTGTGTTATTTATAACAATACCCTAATCGTAATAAGTAAATATATGTAGAGAGAATATTAAACGTACAGCAGCTGTGGTAAATTTTTATATTACTGTTAATAAAAATGATTAAAATCACTAAAATAAAATAAAAATAAATAGATTGTTATTTTTTACGGTAGGAGTTTTTTATAAATCATTATATAACAATGTTTGCCAGTTTACACACATACGAATAAGCTAAATTTGTTGTTATGATTTTGACTTATGTAACGAAATTATATTAAGTATAGAATTAAAAACCATTAATTAAAATTTGTATGACAAAGTATATACTTTGTTTTAATTTCTTTGATATTATTGATATGCTGCATTATTATATAGAGGGAGAGATTATTTTTTCCTAATAATTCATTTGATTATTTAAAGGTTACCGTAATACTATAGTAATTATGTTTATATGTCACATTTAAAATAATAAATTATAAAATGTATCAATTTTGTTTTATTTTGAAGACTTCATTAATAGTTCAAATAAGACTAGGGACTTCAGGATTATCTACAAAGCCTGGTGAAGGTTCTTTTTCAATTAGGTTAAAACAAGAAATATTATTTTGCGGACTTTTCTTGGGTCGTGTCATTTTGGTAAAGTCTAAAACATTATCTGCAGGTCCTATCTCCAATAATTCTCTCTTAGACTGCTCTAAACAAGAATTCCATTTAACTTTCATTTCGTTACTTTTGGTTTTTTTAGTAGATATAATTTTTTGATTTGATTTCGGTTTAAGGTCAGCTTTAGCCTTAGGCATGGTTAATTCTAAACGGCCTGTTGTTTGTGATCGTTTCGCAGTCGAGTTCGTAATATCAACTTCTTCCGGTAGATGGAGTTGAAATATCTTTTCTTTTATCATAACTCTAACATAATTTGGTTGAATATCGATGTCTAATAAAGTAGTATCCATATGTTTATACACAGCTAAATCTAAAATGTAACAATGAGTATCAGTTTCATTCAAAGTAAAGCCTATTTTTGCTTGATTAATGTTGAAAGGTCTGCCGTCAGATGCAAAAAGCTTATATTGACGTTGTTCTTCTTTCTTTTCTTCAGTTTCATAACTTTTCAATTTTAGTTGACGCATTTTTTCCATCTCGTACCGTACTTCAGGAGCGTGTTCGCATTTTTCGGCCCAAAATTGTTTGTTTCTTTCATCCGGGTCCATATCTTTGTATTCATTTTCCCATTTATTTTCAATATTCGTTTCAAGCCTAGCTTTTTGTTTCCTTCTTTGATGCCTGTAATTCTCTTGTTCAAATAATATGTCGGATCTTATTAATGGGAGATTCTGAAATGCCTGGATTCTATCTGATCTTTCAATATCTACACCATCAAGAGAAACTAACTGTGGTAATGTTCCAATAACAAAGTCTCTATAATTATCGTAATCTGTACAAGGATTTCCAGTCAAATATAAGTTTTTTAATTTATAATTTTCAGTAAGGGTTTCAACTGTTACAATTTCACCAATAAAGTTCAAGGTTAGATCTAGTTTTTCTAAGGATTCACATCTTTCTAAATTTTCGATTATTTCTATATTATTTAAAGACAAATTTAGGTATACGAGGTGCTTTAACTTATTTAGATTTTCGATTTTCGCAATAAGATTATTTTGCATAAGTAATATTTTCAGTTTGGGACACCAATCTTGTATATACTCAATCTTTTCTATATTTTCTTGATGTAGTGCAATTTCCTCCAAAGGCGCCAATTGCCGATCATGATGCTCTGCTTTTTTACGAACCATTTCTATTGTTATATACACCATTATGCTGATAAATATGGTATTACTTGATATAAGGCCACAACTGGAAAGTAATACTATACGTTACAAAATTGTAAAGTAGGAATAAGCTAATTCACAGTTTTTGACTAAGCGTCGTGGTGGTAACGGTTGCTTAGTAACAGTTTTAATTTGTTTGCATATATATAAAACCTGGTAACCGAGATGCATGTTTATTTTCATCCATAGCTGCCATAATTACGCTTTATCGCATTAACTCTCTAACCGATATTCGTGCAATTATGCATACCTGTTGTCAGAGATACAAAAAGGAACATACAGTAACATTCATCTAGGAAAAAATACTTTGCCGAGGGATAAATCAAATTTATACCAACCCGAGCGACGCCACGAGTAAAAGTTACTAATAATACGTTTCTGTGTTAGATTCGGTAAAGATGTGTTAATCAGTATGTTTAAAAAAAACTGCAGTTTTACGTAGATATCACTAAGAACAAAGGCCGGTTTTATTGAGAACAACTTTAATGCAAAGGAAACAGTTCACACGTGTCGAGCTATACGGAGCCATTGATTGTGTTGCCATGCACTATGTTAATATATTATTATTTCCTATATTACTTAGGTGAGCTATAGTATAAAGAGTACTATTGAAATAGTACGGATCATATAGCTTTCCATGTAGTGATAGTACGCTGTTTAAAGTATGTTCTAGCTGCTGATTACTCATTAGACTCTTGATAAGGTATACAGCTCGACCACAGTTCTGTATGCAGTTTCTTCAAAGATAGATGCAAGTAAAATATGTTTGTTATTTATAAAACAAGATTATATAAAAATATGAAAGTACTTTCAAGTATTGTGTGGCTTTACTGGAGACCAAAGGGCATTTATACTGTTAGCATACACGAGGCTTCAAATGGTTATCTTTCGATCTCGGCGGTCGGTAATCCGTCATTTAACATTCCAGCGGTGGCATCGAGACCGCTCAACCCAACCGTAGTAAATTAAATATCGTCGTGATGTAGAGGGTATTAAAATATTTTTAATGACACCATTTATAATATGACGATCAAATATCAAGTCGCGAGAGAAAAACATATATTATTCCAAGAAACTGCCAAAAGACAATGAAGATGAAGGATCACTATCATCAGGGAATCATTTTGTTGTTGATGTTTGGGATTGGTTCGCAGGTCGAAAAAACGAAGATGTCCAAAAAACAATAGCTGCTCCGGTGAAATAAAGCATGACATAGGGAAAGACGGTGTTATTAGTTTGCAAGGCGCGGGTAGGGTGCGGCGTCCCGCGGTCTGTGTGTTTAGGGACCAGACGCAGCGGGGCGCCGCCAAACGTCGACCTAACGTACACCGAGTCACAGTACTCATAACAGACAGTATGGAAACTACTTATAAACGCTCGCACCGGCACACTCACACAAATATGTGCATCGACGAGACCTCTAAGCGGATTTCACGGTGCTGTCACGGTGTTTCCGTACTGTCTCTCATATTTATACTGTGCCCGAATGCTTTCTTATTGTAAGCAGCCAATTTAACATTTTGTTATTTATACAAACACAGTGTTCGTCTTGGTTATTGAATTGTAATGACAAAATATTTATATGTCTGTCATGTAACTTATGAGTTCTCAAGTCAATAGGCGAGCAATAATAGGCGTATATATATACTAGCTGTTACCCGCAGTTTCGCACGCGTTTTTTATAAAATTGTGATTATATGTGTAAAATTACAGAAATACTCTCCCAAAATATTTGTTAGTACGACACGCACATCATATACAGGTAACATGTACATTATATATGTGAATACTAACAGTGTGCCGAATGGGATGGCATTTATCATCAGCCACATACCTGAAACCTTAAACTACTATATACCATCGTCAGTGCTCACTTATACTATATAGAAAGTATTAAAATATTAAGCTATACATTATCGAACAATATGTGTTAAATCTTTTATTATAAAGATATAATGTGCCCATATTGTCGATATAAT
This sequence comes from Antheraea mylitta, assembly GCA_014332785.1. NCBI lineage: Eukaryota > Metazoa > Arthropoda > Insecta > Lepidoptera > Saturniidae > Antheraea > Antheraea mylitta. Next base: position 12,948,267 of record JACEII010000008.1, on the reverse strand, counting down.
TAAGTTATTATTATATGCTGCTATAATTTAAATTACATACAAACACATGATTTTCAATTATATTTATTATTGGAGTCTAGTACAGCGCACGTCTCACGCGGATATTTAACATATTTTTGATCAATGCACGGTTAACAATTCATCACTACATATCATAGTGTAAAACAAAGTCGTCTGCCATGTCTATCAATATGTCTGTTCGCGATAAGCTCAAAAACTACAGAACGTATCTTCATGCCGTTTTCACCAATATATAAAAAGATTCTTGGGCAAGGTTTAGGTATAGTTTGTCTTGTTATCAGTGCGGGCAGCGTCTGCTGAACCCGCTAATTTAAAATAAAACAGCTAATTAGTTAGTTATTTGCTCGTAAAATTCCCGTTCAAATATTACTTGTAATCCGGTGAAGCTGTTAGAACCTTGCTAGGCTTGCTTGTTTGCTTGATACACATATATGTTCCGACAACTCATATATGTATGAATACTTAGGTCAGCTCAGATAGTTCGCGAATTGCACATATCAAGCAACAGCCCAAGCCGAGGTGTGCCGTGCACCCTTGAGCTACTTGACATATAAAATCGGTTGACTGCCGTAAGCGCTCGCCTTAGTAGTCCGGTGAAGCTGTTAAAACCTCGCTGGGTCACTAGCGTAGTCATTTCGAGAAAAAAAAAAGATCCAGCCGTTTCAGAGATTACCCGGAACAAATAAACAAATAGACATATCGACAGCATTAAAAAAAATGTTGATATTTGTAGCACCACAGATATATATATGTATGTATCCACCAAAAAGTATTTATTTTAATATTATATACACACGCTTTATTTTTATAATACGTAATATATCTCAAATCAAAAATTAGGAACAAAACTAACGAACCTACAATAAACTTTTTGAGGAGTTTTTGGTGGAATTTCAGTCTGCCATGCAGTGGATTTTATATTTTATTTATAACCTTTTGTTACTTGAATTCAGCAGCAGATATCAGTCCAAACAGCTCTTCTGAGCATTCTTCGTGGTAGATATTGTAAAGGACGTAAAGCGACGCTACGTCCCTACGAAGCGCCAGGGTGTCTAACCTTGAGAAGAGCATCTGGTTGCCGATGATTCGAGCCGCTCGACGTTGGATTCGGCCAAGAGGAAGTAGGTGATATTGAGGTGCTCCGGCCCAGAGGTGGGAACAATATTCCATGAGTGGACGGACTTGCACCTTATAAAGCTGAAGGCGATGACCAGGTGTGAAATACTGTCCTGCTCTGTTAAGAACACTTAATTTTTTTGAAGCTAGTTTTGCTCTGCCTTCCAAATGACCACCAAAATGAACGTCGCTTGATATACCGACACCCAGACTGATGTTAGGCTTGGCGACTAAGGGTACTCCCTGGAAGATAGGAAATGCATCAAAGAGGGTCTTTTATGCGGTAAAGATACAGACTTGCGTTTAAGTGTGGTTGAACTCGACCAGATTTTGTTTTCGCCAATCTAAGACAAGCTCGAGAAACGTCTCAATTTCAGACATAAGTCTATTACGGCTCTCATAAACGCGTTCTCGGAAAACACCTGCACGACAGGTGTAAAATGAATCCACAGTACTATCATCTGCATAGCAGTGAATGCTGATTTGCAACAAATCATTGATATGCAGAAGAAATAAAGTGGGGGATAGTACATAGCCTTGCGGGACACCAGCACTCATAGATCTGAGATCCGAGCATGCTCCGTCAACGACGACTTTTATGCTCCGATCCGTAAGAAAACTGGACACTCAATTGCGTGGTTTCTCGGGGAGTCCATACGAAGTCAGCTTCGTGAGGAGCGCTTCGTGCCAGACTCGATCGAAGGCCTTAGAAATATCCAAAATAACGGCCAAGGCCTCACCCTTATTTTCAACTGCTTCCGCCCATTTGTGAGTCAGAAAGGCTAGAAGATCACTAGCTGAGCGGCCTTGACGGAAACCGTATTGGCGATCATCAATAAGGTGGTTATCTTCTAGATGGAATGAAAGGATGGTCGACAAAAATTTCCAAAGACAGCTTTGGCGAGAGACCAAAAAGTCCTCGTTCCCGATGGGAGGCGAATTAGTTTCTCACCAATTCTACCAACAAAAGTGGACTTCGCCAAAGCGATTGCACTTTTGTAAGATCTGGAGGCAAAGTTGTACTCCTTTTTTAATGCGCTGACATTTACATCCTGTGATGCCACAGCATTCACCCAGGCTCGGTAGCATTTCTGTTTTCGACAGTAGGCCATTCTACACGTGCGACCGAACCAAGGTTGAGATTTGCCTCCAATGGGTATCATGGAGCTCGGAATAAACAAGTCCATTCCTTGGAGTATGATGTTGGTTAGACTATTTGCGATGGCATCTGGATCATCTAGCGAGAAGCAAACCTGCCTCCATGGGTACGAAGCGAAGAAAGAACACAACCCATCCCAGTCTGCTGATTTGTAGTGCCAGACTTGGCGTCTGTCCACGGGTCGTGAACGAAATGGACGCGTAAGAGGCACAGCTGTCCGGATTAGGCAGTGATCCGACGAGCCCAGAGGGGCCTTGACGTTTATCTGGTAACTGTCCGGATGAGATGTCAACAGAAGATCTAAATTGGTGGCGTATGTAATATGGTTCGTTTATTGTGCGTAAATGAAATGAATGAAAAATAATACCACGGAGCATGAATTCTGTGGTCTTGAAAATTAAGAAGATAAAAATTTACGAAATATTATATAGAAAATTTGGCGCTTACACCTTTTCATTAACTTGGATATAAAAGAAAACTGGCTTAAGAATACATAATAACTACATATATTGACAACTTCAGAATTAGCAGTATGGATTAATACCTTCGCCTATCTTATTGGACGAATATTATTAAACTTTTTGAATAGCAACACATAATAAATAAATTTTGGAAATCTTTGCGATATAAACGCACCACGTATCAAAAATTGGAAACAAAACTAATGTAGAATAAACTTTTTGAATAGGAACACAAAGTAAACTCGGAAAATATTTGCGGAAGAATGTTATCATGTTACCATGGCAACGCATATAATACTGATGGTGACATGCAGCGGAAGCTCTAAAAATAGCCCGATTTTGAGACGTTCTTCATTAGTGCTCCGCTCCTATTGGTTTTAACGTAATGATATGTAGTCTATAGCCATTCTCGATAAATGAACTATCTAACACTGAAAGAAATTTTCAAATCGGATAGGTAGGTTCTTGAGATTATCGCGTTCAACCAAACAAACAAACAAACTCTTCAGCTTTATAAAACACTGGGTAGATAGAGATACCAGACTTCAAATAGTTGGGCTTCTAATATTGTAGAATAAAATTACATTTCACGGGTTAATCGAATTAATTGATAAAATAATTATATAGACTAAATAATTTACATTATATTATTGAATAATGATGATGTATGTAATGATCATGTAAAGGATATACATGGTAATTATGGTAATCTTTGTTACCACCGACACTCAATTTGGACAGTCTCCCACCAGATGATTGTGTCTATACACGGTGCAAAGCTCACTCTGTAGTCCGGTGAAGCTGTTAAAACCTTGCTAGGTCAAAAGCGTAGTCAGTTTAAAAAAAAAAAACTAAAATATACAGTATCGGCAATGTGCTCTAAAGATCATTGTTTCTTAAATAATTGTATACGTTCGGATAGCCATACCTCAGAACTTCTTATAGCATTAGAGAAAGCAGATCAAGTCACTCGACCTGGTATTTGCACAGTCTCATCCTCTTTGCGTAATAAGGATAGATGGTGATCCCTTCATCTATTTAACTGAAAATTTATTTTATAGGAAGGTTTAAGAATCGTTAAACTAGCTGTTATTCGTAACTGAATTTAGAAACCACCTTTTGTTCAGTGCCCGTGTTACGCGAAGTTTTGTACACTACTATCTCTCTAATTTATTATATATGTACGGAACCCTAATATTTAAAAGAAGCACCGTCTAGAATAGTCCACACCCCACACACACCTTTACACTTAACATAGTTTTGCTACTTACTATACGAGAGCTACTCTATACAAAAATTAATATTATAAAGAGGTAAAGTTTATGAGTTTGTGACGTTGTAGGGGGATATCTCTGTTCGGTTTGAAAAATTCTTTCAGTGTTATATAGCTCAATTATTGAGGAATGTTATAAGCTATAAATCGTAACGCTAAGACTAATAAGAGCGAATCACCAATGAAGAATGTTTAAAAAAAAAATTTTTTTTTCTTGAGAGCTTCCGTTGCGTGTTGGTGTTAACCCAAAGTAATTATTCCACGCGGACGAAGTCGGGGGCAGAGGCTAGTCTAAAAAAAATAGTAATACTCCTTATATCATTTCCGAAATTAGCCAGAACAAACGAACAGATGGACAAATAACAATTTTAGAAAATTATTTTTCGTTACGGGTATACTCGTAACAAAAAACATATAAGGTATATTCCATATACTTTCATATCCATTTAGTAAAAGTCTGTTATTATGACATTACAAACATATACTTTAATTTTATGTGTGAGTAAAAATTATGGTTACTTAATTCTGATCTAAACACGAGAAGTATATTGATTGATTTTACTTTAAATTTCCGCCAGAAACAGACTGTATGCTGTCACATCTGCCTGCAACAAAAAACGTTAGGTTTTTGTTTTTTCAATGTATATCTGAAAAAAAATCTGAAAGTAGTTATAAAAAGACCAAAAAAAAATAAAATTTTAGTAACACATCGAAAGAATCATCAACAATCTGAGAATGCTCTATATAAGAGTGAAACATGTGTAACTGTTCGTGGTTGAGTTAATTTGAACGAGTGTAAGAGACTGAGGAATTGAACATTTGAATTTAGGCCTAACAGAGTAAGGATGGATATAAAGTAATGTCAGATTTCTAAGCCTAAAGTCTAAGTACTAATAAAATTGAATCACTAAGAATGAATTAATAAAAAATAAAAATGTATTTAAAAAAGTAATAGAGTTCTCATGTAATCTGGAATTAACAAACATTATTTTTATTTTTAAATGTATAAAAATTAACTATAAAAAGAGATAAGTCTTCTTGACACGAAATAATTTTGTCGGCAAATTTTTCGCTTCGTTACGCCAATATTGGTCAAACACGCAAGTGTCAGTATACGTCATAACAACAGTCATCACTTGAATCCGACATGACGTGATTCAGATAACAGATTATATTTTGATTTTATTTAAGGAGATATATTAAATGTTATGCTTTTTTTTCGAAACGACTACGCTACTGACCCAGCAAGGTCTTAACAGCTTCACCGGACTACCAAATTTTATGCAATTTACTACATTTGTTAATTATAACACCTTGATTTCTTAAATCAATCTATTAGCTAGCGGTTGTATTTCATCTGATGTTGTTTAATGAAAATGTAGTCGGAGATAACAATTCGCTTAATTTAAAAACAGAGGGATTTAAAAATATGACTTCCAGATCACATTTAGAGGAGCTTGGTACTTATTTTTAATATTAAGCACACATATTATCAGTTATGTAACGTGTTTATTATAGCTGTAGTAATTTAAAATGAAACTCCAAAAAGCTTACAGTTCGATATAGCTTTTTTTTTTTTTCGACATATCTACGCTATTGACCCAGCAAGGTCTTAACAGCTTCACCGGACTACTAAGGCGAGCGCTTAAGGCACTCAGCCGATTTCATTATGGCAATCAGCTCAAGGGTGCACGGCACACCTCGGCTTAGCTGTTGCCTGTTGCATGCAAAATCGCGACCTATCTCAGCTAACCTAGCTAACTATTCATATGTGTATGAGTTGTTGAAACGTATATGTGTACCAAGCATACACGCCTCAACAACTCCTCCATATATTTATTATCGGAAAATTGAGAGTTTTTCAGTTCGATAAGGAAAAAAAGTAAACCCTTCCACTTTCATGTGTAAACGTGTAGGCGTGCACGTGTGTGGGGGTGATCGTGTAGTGTTGTAGCAGTGATGTATATTTGTGTGTCACCGTATCGCGCAAGCAACGCACTCAAGGGCTCCCTACCGAGGGATCGAACCTAGGCTTGAGCCGCTGCCGCGGGAGGCCTAATCGGGTCAGTTCGATATAGCCGTTCTTAACGACTATACGTGTTGTATTGGCCACATGATCTTTTGGCTCGAAATATATCATCGCTAGTATCACGATCTCTGTTATTTCGGGTTTGAAATGTTTTAGTTAAATAACGGTTATCTGTAATAAATTATTAGCTTCTGTTCTAGGCTTTGCTCGCGTTAATGTAAATTTAAATCTATCCCTCGGAAATAGTATCTTTTCTGAATTCAATGTACTCTATATTCTTTTCTCTACCCCTAATAATATGTATGACAAATTTCATAATAATCGGTTAAATAGTTAGGGCGTGTAACCTTAACAAACAAACAAACTCATATTCTTATGTATAATCTTAGTAATTGATTCTATTAAAATGTCACAAAATATATTTGATTATGTCCGTGCTCAAATATAGGAGAAGAGAAATAATCTCATGAACATATTTTTATGATATACACTAGCAAACAGGTATGCTGTCCACCTGATGTTATGTTGTGACTAGGGATTATATCTATATTCAGATATCTTGAAAGATTACTCCTGAGGTCAGCTATGCTACTACTGCTTTTAAGGAACTGAGTTGGAGTGCCTCTAGAACACTTATGCTTTCTGCCGGAATTAAAGATTCGTAAGTAATTAACCTGATTATATTAATTTAATTTAGGTGCTTACAACCATGTTTATCTTCATATTTTAAGAGTATACGAGCAATATAACAATGTTGTGTCGTTACATAGAGTACTTGCCTATCAAAAATGATAGTCTAAGAAGTAGATTTGGAGATGGTAAGCCTAGATCTTCGTACGTTGGACATCGAAGCGTAAGTGGCAATCTCGCCCGGAATCTCAACTCGAGCGCAATCAATGATTCGTTCCGGCCTCGAAAAAAAGGCGTATTGGGATTATTCTCACGTCAATAATTATCGGTGAGTTTCAAATTACAAGGCGTCGGTAAGGCCTGCCGATACATAGCCATCACGTGTTCGCGAGCGCGTGACAGCTTCCTCAGGGTAGTACCGATATTTCTTACTGATCGTTCCATCGTACCTTGCAAACATTACTGTATAAGAATGCCCACTGGGTTTTAGCTAGTTAATTATTATAATATCAAGAAATAAGGAATATTATGGTACCATAACGTACAACTATGTTAATTGTTCTCATATCGCTTACGAACAATAATAATTTACCACATATATTGAAATATTTTTGTGTTACAAAAGAAAAAACATATTACTGTTATATCGTTTTTGGGCAAATAAACATTTTGCTTTTGGAAATAATTTTGTATATCTTACCAAAATATTATAATTAATGAGATATTGGATATATGAGATTGGGTCATAATGAGTAATGACGTAACATTGAATTACGAACGATAATTAAATCGTAAAAAGGAATATCGCAACTCGACTAGTGTGATGCAGTTAAAACGATAAATTATGCACTTCGAGATGAGTACTAATTTCCAAGCCGACAAATTTTCCACAACCGCGGCTTTAATGCGTTTCAAATAATGTCTGTAGGCAACATTAAATGATAAATCGCTAGAGGAACGCCCCTGACTCGAGTTTAGTAAAAAAGACTAAAGGTCCTGCTCATCCTGCTATGGAATGAATAGGATGGAGCGGTTTGTTAAAAAAACAATGGGTCAGGTGAAATAGCAGTGGTGTTGAGATAATGACAGTGTAGCGAACTGCGGTCAGCGTTTATCTTTGAGCTGCCCGCTGCCAAATATCAGTATTAGCTGCAATTTCAAAATAGCCTTTCTCAAATTAGTTTTAAATGTCGTCACAGTTTCACATGGCTCACGTGAGTTGTGTTTTAACATAAGATACTTTTAGCACAAAGAAGTATGTTCCAAAAAGCTACGCTACAATCGACTGGGGCGAATGTTAGTAAAACAAACAAGTTAATTGTATTTATTTAAATACAGTGGGGAGCTGGAGGCGCGGCTGCAGCCGTCGAACTCATGAATAGGCATGTGGTACACGCTCGGATCGTCATTGCTCCCGAGTCCCGACTCTCTTCCAACCGCAGCTACGACTGTAATGTATGCAAATTTTATTCACCATAGATACATGTTTTTATTAAAAGTAGTTTTTAAGCAAAACCTGTTTGGAAGACGTCTCAACAATACTAAAAACTTGAATGGCAACCTGAAGCTATACAACTAGAAGGTGCTAGTTTAGAAAAGGACACGAGTTTCTTAAGTTTGAAGTGATCTTAGGATGACATTCAATACGAGTAAAATATCTTGGTCTATTGCTTTCCATTAGAATGAATGGATGTGATAAATATATTCAAATATGTTTAACATAATGGTTTGGTGAGAAGGCTCACGGGCGCTAAGTGTAGTTTGAAACAGATACCTACTATATCCTACATTACAATGATAATGTTCTATTGTTTAAAAGTATGTATCCAACATTTGTTATTATAACAAGAATGGATGTTTATGTATCAAAAATCATTTTTACCATATGAACGGGAGACAACAAAGATGTTGTAACTTGCATTTTGGGCTAACTTACTTTTTAGCATATTCTTGTATAAAAAATACCGCTTCCAATGTTCTGGGTTTTGCTTTCCTACGATTCAATTTTTCATCGATACGACCTTGGTTTTCTGCTTAGTTTTAACACTACAAATAAAAAAAATTAAAATAGTTTTTTGGCTCTGATGTAGAGTTTTCAAGTTACGACAATTCTGCTTTCTTCCGTCGATATTTTTATCTTAAGTACTCAAATTGCATGATGTGATTGGAAGTAATGGTTCCTTAACTGCCTATATGGCTACATATTATCCTCACACTGAAAGTGTATTGGTAAGCACCTATAGGTATGTTCCAACAGTTGCCCTTTATATCAACCCATCTCTAGGTACGTGTGTTTCCATTCCAGGACACATCATAATTTAATATCAGAGGAATGGTCAAGCTCTAAAACCAGTGTATGTATTTATAAATGAAGGTTCGTCCGAGAACCATAAAAGTTGGCACACATAACTCGTCACTACACGGTGCTATGCTATATTTTTATTGCATTTGCATTTTTGCTGAGAAATTCTCAACCGGTTGTAAGTTAAATGTAAAATTATGGTTATAAAACAATAGTTTCTAATAATATTGACATCTCTGGATAAAGATCTTCTTTGGATGCACTGTATACCTATTCATTCGATTTTGTTAATTAGTTCAGCTAGATTGTTAGATTTAAAATACATATTTGGTTTCGTAAGGCATACATGCAGGTTAGCTCAAGCTAGTTTAGCTTGCCCAAAACGTCCGATGAAGCTATGATGACCCGTCTTGCCAACAGCTTACCTATATTGTTGGAACGAAACCAATGGACTTGACGAAAGTATTAAAAAAGTAGTCATTCCTAAAACTGGGGGTCCTTTAAGTGTAACGTGAAGAAATATTTACGCAGGACGGCGTAACAACGGCGATCGACGTTGGACGGTATGTCTCTTGATGGTCGTCGTTGTTTTTAGATTGTACCTACTGTATTTACCATCAGGTAAAGTGCAGTTACCTTGTTAAGCTACAATAAGAAGGAAATTGAGCAACTAAAATGTATTAATGTAGATAAAACTGTTACACAAAGCAATCAATGATCGTATGATAGCGACAACTTACGCCACGTACTCTGATTCGTTTCGGCCACGCTATCCTCCCCTGACAATAGAACGGAGCCAAATGTTTATTTGCACAAGATATTTAACCACTTCCCCGGCGGATTAGTAACGTATAAGGACGAAGGGTACATATAACAACAGATAAAGTGAGTCTAATAGGAGGGGCGGGCGTCATCTCCCCAATAGACTTGCAATAATTGTGTGACTTCCGAGGGATTATGAGAAACAGCCCAATGTTTCTTACGGTCCTACTTTGTAATCCGTTTTATATTGAAGTGTATTTTTAAAGTAGTTTAGTATTATCTATCGATTTTAGAATAGTAATATGTACTTGATTTTGCTTGATTTTACTTATTTGCTTTACTTTTAAAATTTACCTTTTTTTCTGGTTATAATATGACCACGTACGAAGCCTTATAAGCCTTAAGTTTTATGTTAAACTTCTAAATATCTTTATAGTTTAGTTTTATCGAAGAACGTGTAAGTTATACTTTTGCATACAAACTAGAATTTTCTTCCAAATTCTTCTGACTATTTCGGCATGTACTGAATGAAAACTAACCTATTTCTTTTTCCATGTCACAGATTTCACATCTAATCATAGCATTACTCATGAAAACACAACAAAAACACCGGTACTGTAAAATTCGAATTTATTGTTGTTGTGGATTACGATAAAATAAACCTGATGGATGTCCCTAAAACGCATTTTGGAAATTCTTAATGTTACGAAGTTACCGATATACTTATCAATAACATCAAGGAAAATTAAAAAATAAAGAAACTCACAACACGTAGAAAGTAAGATGGAGTTTGTACATCATTAATACTGAAAAGTATAATTACATTACAATACGTCATGTCTATATTCAGACGTGATCGTTTGTAAAAGCTGGTATTAAAATGTATCATCATGATACACGACATAGTCTATTGCAGGGCGAACCTGACACGAAAAGTGTTACTAAACGAATTGTTTAAGAAATTCCAAATATTATCCCGGTTTAGGGTCTAGTCCACTGACTAAAACATAAACTTCACAGATCTCTAGTCTAAATTGTATACGAATGTGCTGTAGTGAGCTCGTATCGTGGATTTAACTCATACATTTTAAGGTAATTTAGAACTCACACTCTGCAGCAAAAGGAAACTCATATGATGCAATAAAATATTAAAGTATTCATAAATATTTAAATCCTGATTTGTAACCGCGTCCGGAAATGAAACAGCTAAAAAGAATTTGAAAAGATGTTTTTACCTTGTGGGCGCACAACACGACCATAAATAAACGGAATTGTTTGCCTATTGAATATTCTTTAAACAACATTAGAGTTGAATAGTTAAATTGTCAGTTTGTCACCGAGGCGAGTGAAAAAGAGGCTCTGCTGGATACAGGGTTGACAGCCGGAGGGTGTCGCAGTAGACAGCGGGGGTCAGCCCTAGGGGTCGTCTTCTCTTCATTTGCTCACTTCAAATTATAGTTATTTATACTTTTGTTGTAGTATTTAGATTTTTTTATTATCTTCCATTGTTCTTAAAACTAAAGGCAAGACATTCTTCTGATGTCGGGCGAATAATTCGAACAACTGAATAAACAAACATTTTATGTAATAAAGATATAACAGATATCGTAATGGAAACGCTATCTTAATTATTAAAATCGTTTTAAAATTTTGTATTTCGCTGATACTTTCTTAATATTTACACCATATAATTCAAATTAGTTTTGATCTTAGTGTACTTACAGTTTTGGAATAGTGTGTAAATTGTAAAACGAACGCATAAAATGAACATTAAAAATGAATAATAATAAAATATAATTGGTAAATTATTGATAAAACTTGTTTTCATTCCAAAAATAAAAATAAATTAATATAGAAGTATAAAGATAAAATTATAAATTAGTAAGTTTGTATATAGCTTCTTTTAAGTAAAAGCAAGACTAATTCTTTGAAAAAGTTTTATAGAACTCGTATCTTTAGATGGAAATTTGCGAAATAATAATCTATCACTTTGGTGTATATTATATTCGTTATAACGAAAATTTATTACCAACATATTAATTTACTCCATATATATATTTTCTGTGAGTACTTGACTTTTCGAAAAATTAAGTAACTATATGTTTTAAGAACTTTGTTATTTCAAATCCGAATATAATTAATATCACATGTTAACTCGAATTTTTAGAACCCTTAAATATGTATTTTTTACTTATTAATGCTTTAACCAGAGAAAGTTGTAGTACATTTTTATATTTATTCCATTTTTTTTATTTTTTTATTTTATTTATTTTTATTTTATATTATTTTATATTATTTATACCAATCCTATTTATTAAAGATAATTATTACCATTTTGAAGTGGACAATTATTAAAAAATGTGATGTTTTAATTGCTCCAATAAAATGGTGGCCTCCTTGTCAAAAGTTTCCAAGGAATTTGATCTTAGAAAAAATGTTACATGTTATTATTTGGCATACATTTCATTTGTTCACAACAACCAAACTATATAATGTAAGGTACCATCAAGATTATGAGTAAAAAATAAAAGCCAGTACATTACACTAAGATCCCGCACAAAGACTCCATATCGCAATAATGTAACAGATAAATTGTTATTTTATCACACTTAAAATATTCTTGATATTTTCAGTATCAACATTTGATATTTTCAAATGGGATTGAATGCATAAGATGTCCTCATAAATATTAAGCAGTTTTTCAAAATAAAATTTGTCAAAATTTCAACATATTTTTCGTAAATATTCCCTTTAAAAAAAGGCGACAGCTGTAACACGATCGGTGTAGTACAAACATACACTGTATTATTCTATTATTTAATTTGTCGTTACATTGTGTCTCTTCGGCGATCGCCGCTTTGCCACCACGCGGGTACGGTTTCCGTATTTATGATTTACATGCGGAATCCGGACAGAAGTCAAGTTTCGACAATGTCAACATGTCAGCGCTACAATGGCCGTCACATGTCATGCGCTGTCAATCTAGGTGCATGAGAAGCGGGCTCTGATGCCCTGGGGACGACCGCGATCGCTCGTGGGAGCTACAATGTTACAAAAAGAAACATTAAAATTCTTTTGGGCATTTAACTGACGAACGATAGGTCTCTCGACGAAAGCCATCTTAGATAAATTGTTAACTGTTCGTTTTTAAAGTTATTTTGGATGCATTGAAAATGAATATTATTTTTACCTTTAGAAAAACAACTTACAGTATTTTTATGATTTATACTCTATCATTATTACAATAAACTTATTTTTTGTTTGTACCATATCACACCCAGTCGATATAACGACAATCGCGAGCTGTAAACGAGTGTTGTCAATATATAAGGGCGAGTCCGCAAACAAAACGGAACGTTTTACCGATGCCGCGATGCGCAACAATGAGAGATTAATGGCTGTCTTTTTGTTATCGTTGTATGGTCTTTAGTCGTTTTGTGGTCTCGTTTCACGGTTTATTTAGCTGTTTAAATACGAATGAGCGTTAAATTACAATTATACGCGTACTAAAGTTAAACAAAAAGTGTATTGAAAACTTTAATTGTAGTAAAACAAATTGTATGGTATTTATTATTACGGTATTTAGATAAAAATTATGGCCCGTCCGTCCGTACCGTTCCTATGACCGAAATTAGAAGATACAAAAAAACACTAGAATGATACTTCAAATTATTAACGACGTCTCATATCGTTAAGATGAATCTTACGGAGGATCGTAAAAGTGAGACGTTTGCGGTATAAGAATCTACATAAAATGTGTTTTGTTGTGTAAGGAACGAAGACTTAGGGCGCGGGCGCAGACCGGAGAGCTAATGCGCGGGCACGCTGCGTGAGAGACGCTTTTTTGGCCATTAAAAGTGCGTTTTTTGTATGTCGCGTTAACTGTCGCCTTATCATCGTGTCGAGTTGTCGACGCCTCCAGCCGGCCGCAATCAAAACACCATTCGAGGGGGCCATTAAAAATAATATAAACTTTAATTTACAACGCTGCACTGGCGCGTCTCCGGATTAACGGTTATCGGTAATGTAATGTCCACAGTCGAAGTGAATATGAAAATTATTTTCTTTGTTAAATTATTTTGAAGAATTTTATTTATATGTCGTTCACTACCACTCTCGTTGTATATTTAATGTCATCGGAGCCATGAATTTTATGTATTTTATTTCTTTATTCAGCAAAATTATGATTTGTGTTTATCGTTAAGTATGGACATGAATGTTTTTATTGCAATGATTTTACTGTGATAAAATTAAATCTGTACAACAAATAATAAATTTTTATACGCGACAATTTATGAACAGTCATTATAGTGATTCGAAAACGAAATTGTCACTTACTACTTTATGATATTTATGTATGTTTTTTTATTTATTCAATTTTGCTATGTACGTTTATGAGTATTATAATCTGTATTCGCTGTGAAAGTTCACAAAAAGAACTAAAGTTTTCCTATTATTTCTTGTGCGTGTCTCTAGTTTGAACGGATGACGCAGAAATATCCTGATTTGAAGTAACCCCTTGCTTTAATTTAGTATAATGAGTTCTTTTTTCTTGTAGTCTGGTGAAGATGTTAAGACCTTGCTAGATCAGTAGCGTAGTCAGTTCGAGGAAAAAATAATGAGATTTTGGTGGGATCTTGGAATGCCATGTAATGGTCTTTATAGATTATCCATAATCTTGTGTTATGTGTCTCTATGTTGTGTAATGATGGTGGAGCTTTACCTAATATAGTTTGGTTGTTGTGTACAGGTAAAGTGGATCGGAAATAATACCACGGGACATGGATTCTGAGTTGCCACAAAAACTTCTTGGAAAGTTCTAACAAGACGGCAGTGGCGTAACTTTACCATCTGGGGCCCGTGGCAAATTCTTTTGATGGGGCCCTATCAGTAAAAATCGTCACGTTGTACTCAGTTTAATTTTAATAAACTTCGAGATTCTCAACGAACTCAATTGTATTATGGTCTTTAGTTGTCTCACTTTGGACTTTAACCAGAGCTTGTAAAGATATACTTTTCAAATAAAATAAAATGCTTAGGTACAATGTAAAAAAATATTTTTGAACTCGCGGCCTCTTGGACCGGGGCCCTCTTGGGTCGAGGGCCCGTGGCATTTTGCCAGCCATGCCACCCTATCGTTACGCCACTACAAGACGGCCACCATCTTGTTAGTTCATTGAAATTATGTCAAGAAACTTGTAATATTCGTAATACTTGACAATGGCAGTAATGGTCTACTAGAAGGCTGGTTGCCAAAAATAGAATAGAAGAAGAATTAAGTATAATAATGAGTCCCAGATGTACCTTTTTATTTACAGGACATCATGCAGATGGCATCATATAGTATTGACATGAGACGATACATGGATATTAGCGTAGTATTCGATCGTCAGTGTGGACTGTAGCCCCGCGGGAAGCATATTGTTTACGAGTGTACGCCACTTCTACTACAATGATTTATGAGCCGCTTGCGCTCATAAAAGCCGGGACAACGCACTAAAAGATACAAAAGGTGCTAAAGAAAAAGTAATATATTTTAAGTTGGAGCGAACGGATATAAAAGTTTGGTGAAATATATCAGTTTTAGTGTTGAACCGAGTGTTTGTTTATAGAGCCGATTACGCACGCCTCTTCAGGCTTCGTGCTGTGTATTCAGCATTCGTCACGATCTTTCCCACGTCTTACAACTCAACGTGCTACAACGTTTTAATAAACGATGTATTGCTTAGCTTAGCTTGATGCTAAATTGTCTAAACCTTCTTCATCAGACACAGGCCTCGTGGCATAGTGGTAGTGATTCTTACTATTAGAATCTACAAGTTCGATTCCTGCACATGACTGATTTCTGTATCCTAAGATTAACCGCTATTCATCCATGTTAATTATTTAATATGAGTGATATATGGTCTATATTATATTTTGGATATTTCGATATCATAATGCACGCTTGTTAGTTGTTGTTTAGTTTGAAATTTAATGGTAAATAATCCACATATGCTGTAGGTGGTAGAGCTACGCTGAAGCGCTTACAGGTTATGCATGAATGGGTTGGTTCGCCCGGGGTAATACCACCCGACCTACAGAAACACCGACGTGAAGTAAGAGTGCTTGCATTGTTGCGTTTCGTTAGGTGAGTGAGAGCGCCGGAGCGCCGTTCTTATAACATGTTTTTTAGTAATATTTTTCAGTTTCTATACACCTCAAAGAACAAAGTTCAATTTTGCCGCCCTTAAGGTTTTCAGATTTTTTATGCTCTTCATTTTGAAATAATGACACAACTACTACATTCTCACGAGGTAAAGTAAAGTGAAGTAAATTCATATGCAATTATAAATATGAGTTTGTATTTTTATCCAATCTGATTCCTTTAATTCACTGTAAGTACCTAATAATCTTAATCTTGAAATTATTTATTTCTTTTGACTCTGCAAATAAAATCATTTAACTTGATGAAACATACACAACAAAGATATGGGTTCTAAAATGTGATTTTAAGGGAAGAAATGTCAATTCATTTTGAATGGTTCTGGGGTCAGCATAAATATTATGTAATAGGCAACCGCGAGCCGACACGTGTTTTTTCAGTGGCCCTTTCACCGGCTGCAGGGCTTTGGGTGTCGACGGCACCACTACCGGTGTAAACAAAAAATTAGTCAAACCGCATTCGTATGCAATAATCTGTAGGGATTTATACCGACCACATCGGCCACCCACGTGGTGATCGTATTTCTTCCTGAACGAGCTAACTTCATTATTGTGGCGTGAGATACAATAGTTAAGAGCACGATTTATAAGTCCAACACGTTGACTTCTGTTTATAGCTAACGGCGGGGGGAGGGCGCGGCGGGGGCGGAGGCAGGGATTACTTGCGCTTGCGCACCGATTTATGGCCGTACCCCGATAAAAGCTTAAATACTCTCAAGTGAGAATTATTTAATAGGATTAACCTCCGCAATTGTGCAGGAGGCATTGTGTTGTCGTCAGCCGTGACTAAAGCGAAGTGACGCTCAAAAGCGCTTTCCGTGTTGTAGATACATATAAAATCTTACCACCCGGATGAGTTACTTTATAAACTTCTTTATCCGATAAGAAATATATATAGGAGTTGTTGAGGTATGTATGCTTGGTACACATATATGCTCCAACAACTCTTATATGTATGAATAGTTACCTTAGGTCAGCTCAGATAGGTCGCGAATTGCACGTGTCGAGCAGCAGCCTAGGCCGAGGTGTGCCGTGTACATTGCTGCGTAGTCAGTTCGAAAAAAAAAAAAAAACTTCTACTGTAGATAAAAAGGAATATATATTGTAGCCCGGCGAAGCTATGAAGGCCAGTAAAGCCAATAGCGTAGTCAGTTCGAAAAAAAAAGATTGTATATTTGTCTTGCCAGAAACTTATCAGTAGTGAAAGTTGGCTTACTTACTTAATTTGTTAGGTTTGGTTCAAGAGTTTGTTTATTTTTGCAACAACTAAAAAATCATCAAGCATTATTTCTTCACAATGGATAAAAAATATTGAAGAAAAATATCTGTTGGTGATTATCAGTTATTATTATAATGTTAATTGTCAATGGTAGTCGCTTTTTCGCAACGTGTGGATAACTACTTCATTTGAGTTTACTGTGGGATTTTTTTTAGTCTGTCATGTAGTGGATTTTATTCATAATCTTTTGTTATCTGGCTCAATATATTGTCAATTGGGTGGTGTATTACGTAATATAGTTAGTTTATTGTGCATAAGTGGATGGAAAATGATACCACGGAGCA
>JACEII010000008.1:12894438-12930737 GCA_014332785.1 Antheraea mylitta | reverse complement strand
AGTTAGTTTATTGTGCATAAGTGGATGGAAAATGATACCACGGAGCATGAATTCTGAGATGGCACAAAAACTAACTGAAAGGTACAACAAGGGAGCCACCATCTTGTTGGAACATTGAAATAATCACACGACGCTTGTAATATTATTAACTACACGACAATGGCAGTAATAATCTGAAAGATTGCTTGCCAAAATAGAGTAAAAAAAACTACTACATATAACTAATGTGAAAGGAACTTACTTCATATTGCTCATATCCAAATTGACACAATAAAAAGAATGTTAATTTCATTGTCGTATTGTTGTTACAATATATAATTATTATTTATCAACGGTTTATGACAACAATTTTGAAATAACACAATAGCTTGGATGTTACATTGAAAATTTAATTATCTGGTATAAGTACGTATTACAACTAATTGGAGTGTCTTTTGGAGGGTGATGGTAATACGTACGTCAAGGGCAGAGGGCATAAGTTATTTTTGTACAGGGCGCAGGGCGAAATTGGTATAACGAAAAGTAAGATGAAACTAATCCGTCTCGCGGGTGGGCGCAACCCGACACCGCGTGTGCGCAGCTTACATTTGTCATTTATAATGCGCGCGATTTGTTGTAGTGCCTACCTCACGGTAGGGACACGATATTCAACAAGAAAGTATCGATAAATATTCATCATAACTATAGGCATTTTATAATGGTATGATTGCCTTTATGCAAATAAAGAAATTTAGAAGTAGAATATTAAAAAATACATTTTTTTCGAACTGATTACGGTATTGACCTAGCAAGGTATTAACAGTTTCAGCGGACTACTGAAAAAAAGAATTTGACGTTCTTAGTATTTCATAGTCCGGTGAAGCTGTTAAGACCTTGCTAGGTTAATAGCGTAAACAGTTCGACAAAAAAAGAAAAAAAAGTTCTTAGTATTCTTAGTAAGTATTAAGTTCATACTCTATTTTATTTAGATATCGCTTTCGGTCGATTCAATATAAATATGTAGTGATTCATTTTTCTGCGAATTGACAAATTAGGACGTGGAAGTTTAACGTACACTAAAACAATAAAATTCACTATTTTTTGTAATAATTTCATAACGTTCAACTATTATTGGTATTAGTTCTTACTCGATTGAACCTAAATATCGATTTGAATATGTAGTGATATGTATATAACACAACCGCTTTTTGATGCTAGAACAATCTCTACTCTGGTATTTACGCCACAGTCTTACGATTAATACCAGCATGAATTTACATTGTCGCCGTCGGTATGTAAAATTTAAAGTAATAATATATAGGATATTGTATTCTTTTAAATTAAAATATATGTAAATCAGGTCCATTAATTATACACTAATAATTTTTGTAATCTTTGTTTAAAAATACTAGACTGGAATTAAAAGTGGCGATGTCGTGTCTTTTGGAATATGGTCTCCTCCCCATATGCGAGCTATTTGTTATAATGCTTCATCTCACTGACTACGGAGCCACCACATAGCATTTTTATGTTCACTTATTCCTTATTCAAACCGTACGATGTGCGCAATATTTTTATTACACTTTATTGCTTCAGTTTATCGTAAATGAACAGTGATGTATTTTTTGTCATATCACTATAAAACATATGTCATGGAGTCAAGTCTCATTTTCTGAATAAACGTTAAATAATTCTCACTTGTAATAAGCCTTCGAATATTACAAATATTTGAAGAATTTTAGAATGAATTTGTTTGAAAGATTCTTTTAGTATTAGTGTAAACAAATCCTTATGTGTTAAATTAATTTCACGCGCAGTTTTTCGATCGCATAGTTCGTTTCACGGATGTTTATCAACAAGATTGCTGTTATATTCAACAATACTTCAACGTCTTAACAGGAGATCGAAACTCGATTTTTTTTATATCATAGGAGGCAAACGAACAGGCGGGTCACCTGCTGTTAAGTGATCACCGCCTTCCGTGGGGACTAGCAACATCAGGAGAGTTGCAAGTGCGTTCCCAGCCCGTGTTTGGAGGAGGGAAGGGGAGGGGAATAGGGGAAAGGAGAGGGTAGGGAAGTTTGGTCTTTAGTGCTCTCATTACTAACCGAACGAAACGCAAGAATGCAACCATTGTTACTTCACGTTGGTATTCTGTGAGAAAGTGGTACAACCCGAACGAGCTGACCCATTCTTACTGAAAGCAGTAATAGATTCGGCGTGGCACTACTACCTGTAAAAATTAATAATACAAACAAAATAATGTTTAGAACGAATATCTTAAAACAAGAAAGGACAGTCATAATGAATCTTAATGCTCCTTTTAGTCAAATTATGCTATCTTTACATTATAACTGAATAGTTAAATGAATTTGGAATTAATCATGTGGAACTTCATAGGTAGGTAAATATTGTTTCCTAACGCAAAATTCCTTAACTTTCTAATGTTGTACAATGCGGCTTACACATCCTGTGTGGCCTTGCCGATATGCGTGTGTTCCGCTCCCAACAAATATTTGGTTGATATTTCAAAGCTTCATTGGAGTTTTGACGGTCGATTTTCAAATTGAAAAAAAAAAAACGGTCGCCGAGTGTGTCGTGTAGCTTAGTTTGATACAATGGTCTCAGCTTTGTATGCCACCATTACGTTCATTCTTGCATTATTTTCGTTTTTTTTTTTTTGTATATTCATGTCTGTAGTGTTGATTTTGAGAATGAATTATGAGTGTCGACATTGTGGACGGAGTTGCGTTGTGACTGGTTTTACAGGATTAGTTTGCTATAAATAGTAAATGTTTGTAAGAAGGCGGTAACTTCCTACGGTACTTTATTGTGTTTTGTTTAGGTATGTATTTATTCAGTGTCAGGTTTTAAGGGGCTCAGTACCAGAGTCTTTCTTGGGATGTTTGTAACCTTTTACCGTAGAATATATCCACGACATGTGAGATAGGAATCATTAGGATCTACAAACATTATCTCTTCATTTTTTAATTATTTATTTATTGAATAAACCGGTGATTCTAATATGTACTATTTAAATTAAGTACATAATAATCTCACTAATTCAATTAAAAATAGAGATTGAGTGATTGTTTTTATGTCTATTAACATGTCCAAATAAATGTGTTTTACTTAATTTCTTTCTTAGTTACTATCATATTCTCGGGGAAGTCAACCCCCACCTAGTACGGTATGGGAGATTTAGATACCTAGTATACGCAAGGTTAAGTGCTTCCTAGTAGAATTACTGACTTTCTCGCGGTCTAAAATAATAATAATTTTCGTAATTTCCGATAGATTTTTTATAGATCTTAGCGTTACGTCAGCTCACCTAATGTTAAATGATAATTTGGTCGAAAATTGTAATAAGCTTAAACTTGCAGGGGCTAGCTCTCAAGTCTAGGTGTCAGAACATACTCTTATACTCTTGTCGTGCAGGAGCAACGTAGACGAGCGATTGACCAATGCTGGTTGGAGATGTGCCAGCTTCTCCATCATTGTGTTCAGTTCTTCACAGTATACATCTGCAGTAATGCTCACCCCGTTTGGTAAGAAGCTGTGATGAATCTCACCGGCGCAGCAATAGACCACCAAACGGTGACCATCACTTTTCTAGGGGTAAGTTTTCGTTTAGGGCATTGTTTAGGTGCTGAACCAGGATCCAACCTACTTGCTGAACGCTTGCGGATATCAAACAGAATCCATTTTTCATCGCAGATAACAATGCGGCTCAAAATCCCTTCGTTTGTGTGTCTGTTGAGCAGTGCAAGGCACGTCTCGACGCGTACTTCGCGCTGGCGATCATTGAGTTCGTGGGGCACCCATTTGTTAAGCTTTTTTATCTTGCCAATTTGACGCAAATGAACCAATATTGTTTAGACGCTAACGTCGAAAGCTGCTGCTAATTCAGCCGTAGATTGTGTATCATCAGCTTCCACAATCGCCTTTAATTCGTCATTGTAGACCAAAGTCTTCGGACGACCGCGAGGTTCATTTTTCAGGTCGAAATTCCCAGAACGGAAGCGACCAAACCAATAACAGGTGGTGCGTTGGTTTGTAGTGTTAGTTCCGTAAACGTCGTTGATGTTGCGTGCCGCTTGTGCCGCGTTGCTGCCACGACGGTACTCATATTCCATAATTAGGTACTCGAATTTTTAACGCATCATGGGATGACTAATAAGATTGAAATGCGATAAAAATGTAACACTAATCAATAAACAAATGACTACTTTTGCAAAAAGAATTCCATGTTTTTAAAATAAAATTAATTTGAAATTAGAATTACAAAGATTATTTTGATTTGAAATGTCCAGTACTGCAGAACGGTAATTTCATAGGAAAAGAGCTATTATAAAGAATGTAATAATTTCTAAACAGAACACTATTTTAATTCGATTATTTTGAGTTTTCACTTCTGTAGGCAGCCCTTATGACTGTCTAAATTTTTTAAATCTATATAGAGAACGTTAGATTGCGGAAGAACTATAAAAAAAAAAACAAATTGTAATGTCTTCCCTGTAATGTTCCCTCGCTCAAGCCCGCCTATGAGAAGTGTTTCGCGTTTGACTCGTAATACATTCCTACGAGAAAAGCAATATTTCACCGTATATATATCTAATAAATGACAACTCGTGACGCCTGAATAGGCGTTTCGTGTTGTTCTCTCATTTCGCTTAAAGCCGTATGAATTATTAAAAGCATGTTATAGACGTCGAGTTGATGCGCCACCTGTCAAAATATATTGTACCCTCTTGTACCAGAGATAGCTTTGTATATGTACATACATGCTTGACAAGTACTTACGTACAAAGTTTTATGGTGTTGGGTTTGTTGAAGTATTATTTCGATATCTTTAACATTCCAGTCTGCTTATCTTAACTTCCCAACACTATTCTACAAATAATTAGATTAAATATGAGGTATTTCATACGTTACTGTTGTGAGGTACGGCTGCTGAGGTAGACACAATAGTTTTATTTCAAAAACGGGCAGTTCGAGCAATATATAATATGGGACCTCGCGAATCATTAAAAACGAAGTCCCAGGAATTCGGTTTTTTAACTCTACGCTCCCAATACATTCTTGATAAATTTAATGTATGTCCGTAAAAACTTTGAAAAGCTGAATTTAGTAAAAGACCGGCATAATGTAAATACTAGAAACTGTAATAAACTGGTCGTCCCATGTTTCAGACTTAGTAAAACGAGTGTCTTTTAGGTAATAGTGTTAGGTTTTACAATAAAGTCCCAAAACAAGTTACCGATTTACCGGGTTGTAAATTTAAGCGCCACGTCAAGCGGGTTTTAGTGGCAAAAGGGTATTATAGAGTGGATCAGTGTGTGAACGATAGTGATGTCTGGAATTGACTCCTCTCTGTGCATCCACTAAAAGCTATTGTATGATGTATTGCAGGTATATGTTAAAAAAATGTCCCCGATCGAGTTTCTTACCGGTTCTTCTCGATGACTGGGTTGTTTTCCGAACCGGTGGTAGTTTTTGACGTTCATAAGTGCCTTATTAGGGCCTAAACTGAATAAAGTATTTTTGATTTTGATTTCGATTTTTTGAAAGAATTTCATTATTTCAGTTATTTTTCATTCGATTTTGAATGTTACTTGAGTGTATTTTAAGTAATCTATTCTTAAAAAATATATATCCGTGTCAATATTAAGCAAGTAACAACAACACACGAGTTCACTCTAATTTTATAATAACTAAATAAAAGTAGGAAATAGATAACTAAACATTCGGTTATATAAGCTCCTATAACTAGAAAAAAATTTCAAAATTAAATAATTAGTCCCAGCTATTATTACCTCTTGCGAATATATTCTTACGCTTAACCGTTTCACAATACCTAATAGAAAAAAATGTTCAATTAAATTAATGTAGCAAAAATGTAGGTACATTAAAGCTACACCAAAATATTCAATTTCGTTAACTATCTCTCGTATTTGTATCAAAATATTATCTACACACATAGATAAAAGGTTACGTATATTTCTTTCTTTCAAAACACATATTTAATATTAAGGCAAGTGAATACGTAGTAAGTAAATAGTATTTTCGAAAGTAATAATGTAATTACACTATTAAAATGTGAAAGCAGTTACCTATATCCCAAGTGGTAAGTATATTTAGGGTGTATGAAATATCAAGGTTTAATTTCTTTTGGAGGACGTAAATACGTCGCTGAGAAAATGCAAATTTACATTTCTTGATAAGTACGTACATGTTGTTAGTACTTGTTAAATTTTGGCTGAAGAATGTAATTTAATTATTTGAAATCACTCAGACTTCAAAGTATTTGATATTATTTGATTAAGTACTTATATGTTTATATTATTTAAGGTTGATTCGAAGTCGTTTGTAATAATTACTGACTGTTAACACTAAAGATGTAGAATAAACATCATTCATCATTTCTACTCTCTCTAGCATCAGAAATTTTAAGTAACTGAGTAGCGCTTTCTTGCTCTAATCAACTGATCTCTTTTATGGGCGGCGCATTCACTGGATTATTGCAAGTACTGACTCATACATATAATCATTAAGTACACTATTTATATTGATGCATTTATATTTTTTCTGTTTTATCCATTGCAATATTAATCTATTTAGTTTGATATATAAGAAAGTTTTTTTTGTCATTTATACAACTGTAAATTGCCTTGAACAAATAATGTAAGCGATATATATTATTTTAATAAATGCTATTGTTATTGAAAAGCTTAGTGAAAGAAACGTTGCAGAGGTGGGGGGAAGGGGGAATGGTGACAGCGGGTAAAACGGCCAGTGGTTGCGCTTAGGGAGGCGGCCCCGCCTGCCCGCTCCGCCCCGCGCGCCTCTCCGCTCCCGCGCGCTCAGTCCGCGGTCGGCCGCCGAACCGTTTTCGCTTGCGCGCTTAGCCTGACTTCAACGCGTTCCCACGCGCTTAACGATTAAAAAATAATTACTAAACAAAAAAAGCAGTGAATTCCATTTATCCCTATAAAAAAAGTGTAAGAAAAAATTCATAACCCAAATACTTAAACATGGTCATCATTAGATTACTATAAGCAATTTATTTTAAATAGGAATTAGGTACTGTAAATTAGAAAAAATCATATAAAATGAATAGAAAGAAACGATGCGACGAACGTTACCAGTGAAATGTGTAAATATCAGCGGTGCGTAGGACAAATGTACTGAGAGGTGTTTGATGGATGTGGAAAACGTGGAGTGCTGGAGGCCAGGAGGCGACAGGATGGTGGCCGAGGAGGGAAAGACCAGGGCGACGGATTTCTCCATCGCGGCTATCATGGCTCGAAGCACCGTGGAGCCGCGCAGCCCCGTCGCTCGCTCTCCGCCACACACCGGTAATTAGGCCTACATTGTCTACATACATTTTCAAATATGAAATAAAAACGAACAAATGCCGTAAAAAATGCTTCAAATTTATACCTTAGTATCATATTAAAAGCATCTCCTATTATATATTTCTGAGATACTTTGATAAAAAAAAATATTGTCTTTAATAATCGATTAAACATAATACAATATATTTTATAAGGCTACGTATTATACATACCGTAACTAGTATTTGGTATTGTATTCTCGTAATTTATTTGAAATTATTAAATTTTATATCGTTTAAAATTTTAGAATAAAATCTATACATAATAATTTTTCGGAGCCCCATAACAAGAAAACCAATTACCTATGAATTCTATGATTCGTGGACGTTAATTACCTACTAAAAAAAATTAACGACATATTTTAATTAGAATAACTATTGTATCTGTATGATCTAATACGGTATAAGCATCTACTACGGTATATGCTACTATTATTATAGGTATTATATTTGTTAATGTTATGGAAAAAAACTGGAGATAATTACCTGTATTAATGTAGATATGTATATATAACATTATTAAATGTACTTATAAGATATGAATACAAAGATATAGGGAAGTTAAATTACTTTTCCTATGTTAAGTATCAGGTCTTGTAACTGCAAGATTATATTTTTAGGTTATACGAATGTATAGTTCGGTGAAGCTGTGAAGACCATTCCAGGTCAACAGCGATATCATTTCGAAAAAAAAAGTTATACAAAGATGACGTCTGAAGGTTTTTTTCATAGTATATACGTTATATCGAATCATAATAACAAGTTATAATTGAAATAAAGGTTCCAATTTAAAATTAACTTACCTCATTGTTTTTTATCAAAATCTATATTTTCTATCGGCAGTAAAATTATTATCCGTCAATTTGTCATCTTCCTTTCATATAATTGTGTAAAAAATTTGGCCACTAATTAAAACTCACACATTGAAATCTCATTTGTAACTGACAACAGCAAACAAAAGTTTTTTTTTAAACAATATGTTAACATGATATAGGTACATCTTTTTGTATACGAATAATTATAAAAGAAATTCAAAACAATTTTATCTGATAGATATAAAGTGATTTTAATTGAATTGCTCAATAAGACTATGTGTGGAATTAACGTGTATTTGTAATATCTAGACACAATTGAAAAATTAAAATAAAAAATACGTTATTCAGTTAAAGCCCTAAAAGGCGCTAATGAACGTCAAAGCTATTATCACCATCACTTACGGATTGATCCATTTTATAATTGCCATTTGTTTTGTTTTTTTTTTTTTTTTTTAAGTTATACTTCTTTTGGCGTGTTAGGGAAAAATGATGAGAGTAAGTTTTACGATGCGCGCGTACACCGTCACGAAAAACCGACACACTGAAGTTAGCTATAGTCAACATTTTGTTTCTTTGTATTAAAACTTTCAAAGCATTAACATATACCTATTTTCTATTGTTAGTGTCGTTTCTTCTACAATCGTAGAATAAGGCGAAAGATAAAAATCTTGACAATATTTTTATCTTGTCACGCCAAAGAAGTATAACTTCTAACACGTGTACATAAGTAACACACACACTTTTTTTAATCCGAACAAGACAACCCTGTACAAGGATCTAAGCTATGTATAACACAAAGAAGATGTTGACTACTTAAAATCTGCATTCCATTGGCAGTCGTTGCCGTCATGCCGACAGGCAAACCCTTTGATATGCTTATACACAAGATGATATTAGAAGTTGTCACACCAAAAGAGAGTCAGCATTACTGGTTTACAATTATGAGTATCTTGGTGGCGACATTGCCGAGTACAGATATCCTACCACCCAGCTTGTTACTAGCTAGGTATATATACATATATGCTGATACTATTGTGTTATGCTACTATCTCGAAAAGCGATAGTCTGTGTAAATATATAACGATATATATCTTATATCATTGTAAGTAAAACAAAATTCAGGTAGTTATTACTCCACAAAGTTGTTGCTTTGAATTTTGCAGTAACATACCTATGTCCGTGAATTGTTTTTCGCTTACATTACACAAAATGACTACCTATTCTAATTAAGTCTGTTATAACGCATTGAAATAAATTAATTTAAATTAACTACTCAACTTATATTGATAATATCTCTCTATAAATTATAGCATACTGCTATATTCTAGAATTTAATTAAGATGTGAAAAAACAACTAGTAACTGTATAATAGGTATAATAAAATATAATATTATACATTCAACTCTATATATTTGTAGGTAGATATCACTCAACGTTAATATACGCATATAATAAATACAGTGAATCATATCGTATTACATTAATTTCATTACAATGATTTTATTTGATGAAGTTAAAACATAAAAAAGTTGAGCTGTCACGAGACGCCTGGTAGATGTGTAATATCGAAATTGTATGGTATAAGTTATATGCATAAAAGAACAGATTACGACAGAAATCAGCTATGGGACATAATGATAAGATAGAGCATTACAAATTTGTTTCATAAAATAAAGACCGTTTATTTATTTTATTACATAATTATTTATTTTTATTAAATACAAAATACAAAAATATAAAAAGGAGCATGTCATTGCCGCGTGTCGCGTTACACTAGTAGAACGAGTTACCGACAAAACAGTTTGAATCTTATGAATATACAGATAGGGTTGCAAATGTTTTTGGGTATTTCGTTAATAGTGCAAAGTTCGTCTTTTGCGTCGCCACGCCAACAGTCAGGTTTATCCTCCGCCTATAGATTTTTCACATCAAAATTAAATAAAAATCTCGTAACTTTCACCTTAACTATTAAGACGACATGTATGATTACATAGCATAAAACAAAATCCTCTGCCACGTCTGTCCGTCTGTTCGCGATAAACTCAAAAACTACTGAACGGATATTCATGCGATTTCACTAATAGATACACTGATTCATATGAGGAGTGTTTAGGTATGCAATTTGTCAAAGTTTTTTTATTACCCGGGTGGGACAATGTCCGCCGGACTCTTTAGTAGTCTGTAAATTAAATAAAATAAAATAATTAAATGAAATAAAAATTTATGTTTGTGAAATAAGTATTTGTGTTTCTGAAACTGCAAAACTCAAGAACGCAAAGGGTTGAATGCTAATTGGTGCGGCGGACGCGGTCACATGCGCAGGCGCAAGCGTCGTGTTACGGGTCAGTTCGTTATTTCAGATTAATTGTCTGGAACCGAACATTCGACACCGGTCTCGCTTGGGACACGCAACTACTTCCAATGTCATATTTTTATGTTTCCATTAATGTATTCGATTTTATGAGTGTTACAATGTGCCTTGGCCTTGGCCGTGACGCGCCGTTGTTCTGTTTATTCTGATCGACTACATAATAAAAAAAGTTCATTATATCTGTTGGTGATACTACTAATGCTTGATATTGTTAGCTATCCCAGAAGCGAAAAGGATTCTGTATACAACATATATTATAATTAGCTGATATACGCGACCTTGTCTGCGTTATTTCAAGACAAAATCAAGCACTAAACCACTCCCACTATTTTTACACGGCAAGAAAATAGAAATAGTTAATGGATTGCCTATAAAAATCATAGTTTTTAAAACAATAATAATTAACATAAAAAAGCTTTTGTTCTGATCGTTTTTAGATAAGATCTCTAAATGTTTAAGAAGTAGGACTAAAATTTATCGAAATATATGCAATACTTTTTGCATAATGCATGCACAAAGCAAGACCTCTTATTATTTTATTTGTAGAAAGTAACGTAACAGTTCTTTCAAGAACATAAACAATCTTAGTACCAATGCATAGATATTAATCGGAAAAAAAGTCATGACTATAGCGACTTAACTTAATTACAGAAATTTAGTTACTTAGTATAAATAATAGTTATTAAATCTTATGTATTTATTCTAATTATCTACAACAGTTAATTACGAAATAACAGTTTATAACATAATAACTGCCCGCTAGACAATTTGTTTTTAAATAAGTTTTATAAAATGAATTAATATTTGTCTAAGAAAACTTTAGTAAGTATATCATTTTTATGATGATTTTATACGTCATTGATATGTTGGCCGTTTCATATTTTAAGTGGGTACTATATTATACCAAGAGATGGCGATATACACAAATTAGATATAATAACTAGCATTATCTACTAGTGGCTATTTCGCTTGCGTAAAAAGAGTAGAAATAAGGATATTTCTATGTAAAATCAATATATCTACTTAGACTTGGCATCTGTCATTGAATTAAAAGGTTACTAAATTTAATAATTACTGTTTTTGTATTTTTTTTTTAAATTTTATCTCACATTTTTTGCTTTCATTTGAACACAATGATTTTCAAGTTATATTTCTGTGAATAAGTCACTTGGTGAGTTGTATGTTATTAATTTTGTTTTGTGTACTTTTGTTATAATTACTTCTTGTAATTGTGTGTGAAATTATGAAACGAAAATATGTAATGAAAAAGAGATATAAATAAAATATATACGCTGCGTGAGAATGACATAGTATATGCTTAATGTACTCGAAATATATACAAAGAGAGAGAGAGAGAGAGAGACGTTGAAATATATAGCTCATTTTTTTCTGTTCTATCGGGATACTTGACAATGACTATCACGTACTTTTAATATTTATTAACGTTTTTAATATATATTTAAATATTACAAAATAATGCCGAAAACTAGTGTTTACCACCTCATAGTGTATTCAAGTAATTCACTTAAAAATGAATTAGAATACTAAGTTTCACTTCTTAATATTATTTATACATATAAATTTATTAATATTTGTAAGAATAACTGAGCAAGATGTAAATGTTAAGGATGTTACTTTAACAAAGTACTTTAACACTCAATATATTTGTAATTTTGGTCAAAGCAATCTATAGAATCAAAGAACGATACAATCATGGTGAGATTAGTTTACTTTATGTCGCCAGAGTCCGGTTCGAGACAGAGTTCACCGGCAACACTTAGCTCCCCAGCCTCGAGCTGTCGATCTCCCATGCCCGACGAGGATGTCGAAGTCGACGTGGAACAGTGCTCGGACGGCGAACGTGACGTGTCGGATAACGCGGTACCATCGCCTGCTCCTTCATCAGGTCTGTAAACAGTTTGACGCTATGTAAACGCTCAATATATTAGCTACAATCCAAAATCATTTTCAAGTGATAACAGTACTCGGACGGTGAACGTGCCGTGTCGGATAACGCGGTTCTATAGCCTGGTCCTTCGTCAGGTCTGTAAACATTATGGCGCTATATAAACGCTCAATATAATAGCTACAATTGAAAATCATTTTCATGTGATAACAGTGCTTGGACGATAAACGTGCCGCGACTGACAACACGGTACTATCGCCTGCTCCTTCATCATGTCTGTAAACAGTTTGACGCTATGTAAACGCTTAATGTAATAACTACGATCGAAAATCATTTTCAAGTGATAACAGTGCTTGGACGGTGAACGTGACACGTCGGATAACGCGGTACCATCACCTGCCCCTTTCATCAGGTCTGTAAACAATTTTGCGCTGTGTAAACGCTCAATGTATTAGATACAATTGAAAATCATTTTCACATGATAACAGCGCCCGGGCGGTGATCGTGATGCATCAGACTACACGGGATCATCGCCTGATCTTAACACAAGAAATTGAATGCACGTTATAATTTAACAACAAACCTAGATGCGTGTAACTTAAATAGTTTTGACCGATATTTTATGGATGAGCAGTGAAAGATGTCAATATCATTACTATTAAATTCTTTATACAACGGTTTCATACGATTGAGAGACGAACAGATGTTTGTTCTTGAAAATAAGACAGTTTGGAACGTCTGGAGTCGTGAAACTATTTCTAGGAACATTTAAATTATTTGTATTGACTACGTGGTCTGTCTATCTAATGAGTATTTCGTTAATGCATTAAATTATTATTGCACAAAGGAGAGAGTAAAGATACATATTCATGTTTTTTTATACCAACAAATGCTTATAAATAAATATATTTACAACAACAACTTATACTGTTCACTCTTCTCTTATTTCCAATCTTAACGCCGTACTTCATATTAACGAATGTATTCAGATCTCGAGAATTTTTTTAGCTGAAATTCATATGGATATCATGTTTTACTGATTTTCAAAGTTCAACAAACTACGACTACTTTTTGTTCCTTCATTTCGGTTTAGGTAAATGTATACATTTTATATAAACTAGTGGGTATATAAAGTGACTCGTATGAGCTGTTGGGAGTAATTGTCTGCAAGTGCAAAGGAAATTATTATTTTACTAAGTATATCTAGTAATTGTTACACAAAAAGTAAATTGGCTTTGTAATTAAACACTCAACGAGTATTCCCATACCAACTGTTATGTTCTCACGGAGTTGTATGTGATTTAGCATCACTAACGGCATAAGTTAAGGGGAAGTTCTTTGCGATAAAAAAAATAAATATAAATGATACTTGGACGACATATAGATATTAATGAAATATTAAAATTTTAAAGTTTCAAGTTTCTGACTTAATTGCTTGTCTAATAAAAAATATGTAAATAGGAGAAAATATTTCCTTTATTTTAATAAATTTAATTTAGTTTTCAATTAAAATTAATTATAAAATTATGTATTGGTGCTTAGTTTAGGATAACTATTTAAAGATATATCTATGAGAATCGCAGTTACAGAATGAAGACATGACTTTTATATGAGTTAGTGAATATACATTATAGGATAATTGTATGTGTCAAACAATACACTATATTACCTATATAGTTACTTTTTACTTATTATATATTAGATGTCCGCCCGACTTTCCACAGGTATTTATACTAAGGGTAGAAAATGAGACAAAATTTGATGTAATATCTTAATGTAATGAAATAAACAGGCAACTAGACAACTGAAGTCTGAACGTGAATTTGCCAATTCTGTGCCAATATTTTTGAAGGTTTACCCATTTTTTTTATTTCAATCACTCATTTTTCTATTTTGAGATTTTTTACCATAATGTATGATTTTCTTTCATAAATCCTTATCCTGACAATTATAAACATAATTAAAAAAAATAGTTAAATAGGTGTAACCGTTGTGAAATGATGACATGCATTCGCCAATTGATTTACATTTGTATAGATTGTTATATTTTTCTCACAGATTAATCTTTATTTTAAGGCGGCATGCGAATACCTACTCATTTTGAATGTGAGTTTTGTTACCTTTATGTGACTAAATCTCTGAATCCATCATAGTCAATTTTCACAAAGGGATAGCCCGAAATCTGTATAAGTATATAGACTACATTTTATTTTAAACAAGAACCACATATATTGACAACTTCAGAATTGGCAATATGGATTAATTCCTTCACCTGTCCTATTGGACGAATATTATTACCACTACGTTATTGACGGCTGTCAAAATGTCTTTTTTATTTACATGTGTGTATATGTTGTGTAAAATTCGAGCAGTAGTGTGAGTAGTGCATATTTTAATTAATTTAATGTACTTCTAATGCATTTTATATAAAATAAACAGCTTTCTGCACTACTCCGCTATATAAACTTTAACTATGCTAAATTTCAAGTTCACCCTTTCACGAGAAATCGGTTAAAACGGGGTGCAAAAATTTTGTTTCACGTATTACTATATAGATATCCTATTATACAGGCAGACTAAATTACAAGAATAAGCTAGTGTTTTTATATCCATACTTATTTATTAATTAGTTATTTACCTACTTTTAGCGATGACATAAAAATGCTTGCTTAAATCTCGTTAATAAATATAAATAATAATATAAATGATGTAGTGTTTTATATTGTAATATTGTACATTTATTACATTTTTATGCTTTAACTATTCAACCGATTATAGTCGATTTTTGCATACACATTGGGTACAGAAAAGGACATATACATACTATTTATCCTAAAAATATACTCTTCCCCAAGGATATAGATCAAGTCTAAATTAAGCCTCGAGTTATAAAAATAAATAAAAGATTTTCAATTGTATTTGGACTACGTGTTTGTACGTAACGTAGAAAGCTCACTACCATTATTAACAGATTTTCTCTTATATATATTCTTATCGGATTTATGATACAAATATTTTTCTTGATGTATCTACTCGTTCGAAGTTTTATACTGCCGTATGGGTCCATCGTCAAGTTATAAAACCTAAGAGAAGCTCTCAGCTGGTTGCTTATCTAATATTATAAAACTGCTTGATATCTGATAACAAAATGGAAATCCGTCGTGGTTACTACTAAATATATTAATTAAAGTAACATAGGCAAAAACAAACTAGAAAATCATTATTTGAATGTGATAATTAATTCACGTTCAATTTTTTACGCGCTTAATTAGAAGTAAAGCTTATCTGTTTATTGATGAGTACAAAAAGATACTTTTGTTGATGTTAATTAGATTGTAATATTATTTACGACTCATCAATTACAATTGTATATATTTTTTTATATAAATAGAATAATTCGATTATCCAATCGAATACAAACTTTTGTTGGAAAAATTATATCTTTTTTTATTATAATATAAATTAAATATAAATAATATCTTAATTATATATATTTCTGTCCCATCACAAACTCAGACTATTGGTAAGTTGTTTGTATATTCATTCATTTCTTTAGATAGTAGTAGGCACTCTGTTGAAATATCTATAACATCTATTATTCTATACATATAATAAGAATGAAAATCTTATGTGTCTGTACATTTTCGATTATCGTGAAAAAAAAATTGTAGGTGTCTAAAACATTTCAATCATTATTAGAAATATTTGTCTATCTGTTTATATAAATAAACACGCGTCACTGCTAAAGTACTAGGTTCACGATAAAATCTTATAATATATAAAGCATACCTTTGTGTATAACTTAGTCTTTGTTTCATTAAAATCGATCCACTCTATCAAAAGTTATTGTAATTTTAATGACGACACGGTGTAAGTACGACGTAAAAGTAGATAAATACATTCAGATGAATTTATTAACCACTGTTTTTTTACATAAGGTTCCACGCGGACGAAGTCGCGAGCACAGCTAGTGTGTAATATAATGGCGAATATATTAAGAAATATATAAAAAGGAGAATATAATACTTCCATAAAAGGTGTATGTATGTGTAAGTTTTTGTCCTGCTTCATCATAAAAAACGGTAGTAAATAAGAATTTAAATGTAATTATAACACAAATTATTAGAAACAGTAGTCAAGCAACAGATAATTAAAATCGGCCAAGCATGAATCGAGTTCGCGTAAAGGATCTTTGAAGTGAATGAAAGAAAACATAATTCTTATGGTAAGTACATAACAGAAACGGTTATGTACCGTGGTGGAACGGAACCTTAACGGACCTTATTCTTACGTTGGAGTTTTTGGCGGGATCTTGGAACGTCATTATATTTTATTCATATTTTTGTGTTATTTGGTTCTATATTTTGTAATATTGTTGGTGTTTTACGTAACATAGTTTAGTTATTGAGCACAACTGAAGTGGATGGGAAAGAATAACATGGAACATGGATTCTAACTTACCACAAAAACTCCCTGGAACGTTCTATGAAGACAGCCACCATCTTGTTAGTTCATTGAAATGTTTGCAAGAAACTTGTAATATATTACCTACTAGACAATGACAGTAATGATCTACTAGAAGATTGCTTGTCATGAATAAATAAAAAACCCTTACGCTATGGAAGTGAAACTTTAACGAGAGTTAACCTTTTCTTTATTGTATCACATGTAGTTCAAAAACAAATCCGACTTTAATGTAATACGGTGAAACAGTTAAGACTTTGCAAGGTCAATAGCGTAGATAGTTTGACAAAAAAGTCAAATAGATCTACGATCCATCATGAAACCTCTTCTTTTGTTACCCTAAGGTTTGGTGATCACAAGCCAGTTGAACGCAAATACTGTCTTACCTTCCCTTGGCTTATTAAAACTATTTAGATTATCGTTACAGATTTCGAATTCTTACTAAGTACTAGTAGTTCTTGCCCGCGACTTCTCTCGCTATTATGTAGGAAAGATTTTTTTTTCTATCCCTCGGCGATTGTACTTTTTTCAAGGTGAAAGTAACCTATTATATCCTCTTTTGTACCCCTGAAAACGTGTATGCAAAATCGCTTAATGATTGCTTGCGTATCTAAAGCGTAAAGTACAAAGCAAACTAACATCACATTTTAATATTTGTAAGGAAGTAAGGACTGTAAGGGTTTAAAAATTAATAACATCATCTGAATGTAATAAATCCATTTACTTATCTACTTTTCTCTCGTAATTACGCCGCGTCGTCATTAAAATTATAACAACTTTTGAAAGAATGGACCTATTTTAATGGATCAAAAACTAAGTTATTCTCCCAGATATGTTTTATGATTTTCTTGTTGATGTTTTATTGTAAACTTAGAGCTTAAGCAGTGATGCGTGTTCATACAAACAAACAGACATTTCTAAAACTCATTGAAATGTATATGTACTACTACTTATTCCTAGACACCGGTAAAAAATTTTTTCACGAAGGTCGAAAAAGTATAAACACGTCAGATTTACATTCTTATTATGTATAGATAGATAGATGATACCTATAATTATTTAAACGACTTTATTCCTTCGCTTTTAATTTTAGTAGGTATACGAATTTTTGTTGCAATACAGAAACATAGATACAGTGTAGAGTGATATATACCTACACATGGTTTATACAATCTCCTCACGACTATATTACTCTAATTAAAAACAAAATACTCATTTTAATTTTAAACAAAATACGATCTGCACGTAATTTAATGTTCTTTTGGAAAATCGTGTTCAACTTTTTCTTAAATTAAACAGGAATTGTAAAAACTTTATTCATTTCGAAGGGCAGTATGTTACTGGTAGTTTATTTTGTGATATTGTGTTTATGAAACTAAAGTATCAGGAACTAAACTGTTGTTGTAGCACCTGATCCTTAATGTTAGGTTAGATAACTATATCAAAGCATTATTATAAAGTTTTAATATTATCAAAGCTTATTAAATGTATGGAAATATGTAGTACCTTATTTTAAGATGTGCTGAGATATTTTCACTATTAATGAAATATATTTTAATTCAACTTTAGAACTTGGGGAACGAGATACACCATCACCTGCGCGGCCTCTGCCGCCTACCACTTCCTGCAACTGTGAGGAGTTACTCACAGTAGATTGCCAGTTGGAGACTAAGGATTTATGGGACAAGTTCCACGATCTTGGCACCGAAATGATTATCACTAAAACTGGCAGGTAAGTTATAATTAATAATGAGATTTTTTTATGTCTTGTATTAATTTCAAGAGTATTCTGTTAATAAATTTTGTTTTAAGAAAATAATAATATAAATTTACAAATGATTCCCAATGAATTTGTTGGTGTATGCGGGTACTATGTATACCTTAATAAATACGTCGAAACCTTACAATCAATGTTTATTTTTAGATATAATTTGAAATGACGCTTTATTTTATTTCCGAAATTAATAGTTGTTTGCGTAAACATTTAAAAGAGATTGATTCAACGAGTATGTTCATTTACGTAGACATAACAATTTCAATTAATGTCTTTGATAATTTTTGTATTAATTTGTAGGAATAATTCTTTAATTAATTACTTGGTTCATCAAAGTAATATAATCTTTCACTCCGTCGAAATCCGAGTCAAAAACAAATTAATTCACTCCACAATCGACCCCTGAACGGGAGTTCAATGGAATGGATTCATCAGCTAAAGTGGCCAATTCCGGAATAATTACTTCGCGAACCCAGTCGTCCTTCAACCCTTTAACGAGATAAATTAAAAGTACATTTTTTCTAACCGTCGGCATAATGCCGGCCTATAAATTTACAAAGCCCCAAAGACAACAAACAATGTCGGGAGGGGAAGATGTTTTTGTAGTCACGCCGAGAGGTTTATCTAAATAATTGCGAAGCGGTGGCGGCGAGCGGAAAATTGGCATTGTGTAAAGGACAAAACGTTCAGCCACCCTAATATAAGGGATCGTTCGTTCTTCTGACGTATGTACAATATCTCGATGGATTACAAATTGAAACATCAGCCCAAAAAATAATGAATAAAAAACCCTTATCAAAGCTAATTCAAATTGTGACCAACAAGCAGTTTTAATTTTATTGAATCCATCGTTATGGCTTTTGTTTAAAATTGCAATATTTATTATCAGCGAGGCGAGTTGTAGATCACGATAAAGGATCTGATATAACTGCTGCGAACAGGTTTAAAGTGCAATGCCGCGTTAAGTAATACAGTCTAAGTAATAACTTACACCGTGTCAGAATCTCGGTCGCCTGGTATAGCTATGTCTTATGTCGTTACAAACACGGTCAGTTATCTGTAGCCGTTACGGTGGTTATGCCGGAACAAGTGCACGGAATGAGTGTAATCTACGTATTAGTCCCGTGTCATATGTTATCTAGAGGGAATGCCCTCTGTATTGCAACAAGTGCAGTTAGTCTAAATCACTGTTCCCTGTGCTTACCCGGGCCAATTCAATCTCGAGGGAGGACAACCCATTGTTATAGAGAGTACCGTGATATAAACTTCTTGATTCTTGACATGTCAGGTTTCTGACATTTTTTGATTTACACGTGTAGTGTCTTATAATTTTAATTGTGGTTGACTTTAATATCTGAAGTGAAAATTTGAATAGCCGTGTTCAGCGATTTTTAGGAAAAAAGATATGGATTTGCGTCACAAATGAGTTTGACATGCTCGTGACGTTTTGCGCTTACGTCACACTAGGACGCGTCCTGTTTACATGTAATATAGATATTTTGTAGTTTGTATTGTGCAATGGTCTAATGCAAAGATGGGCCATATTTTTGAGTATTTAATAAAGTGTATAAAAATGTTTATAATTATTGCTAGGATTGCTAACAGATGTGAAAATCAGGCTGATATTTTTTTTATGTCATATAGGAGGCAAACGAACATGCGGGTCACGTGTTGTTAAGCGATCACCGCCGTCCATAGACACTAGCGACCCCAAAATTATTACTAATTTTAATTCACAATCAAAAGGCATCTATGTACCAATAAGAGTCTTATGAATATCAATAAGTCGTTTTGGAGAATACGAGAAAGAACAACATACATTCAAATTGTAACTATATGTATATATTGTATTTGTTCTAATAACATATTATGTGACGTAATAAGTATATAGAAGCCTAGACTGATTCGGACAGCGTAATAATAAAACTCGGAGTGCGTAAAAAAGACTGTATTCTTTTTGACTCCATATATTGTATTTATAGTTACAAAAGATCTTTTGTTTGAATGACATTTAATTTACAATAAATGAATACATTTCGGGCAGTCTGCGTAAAGGTGACATTCTCGAGTCATAGAGAGCTACAAGTATGTTATGAATATTAATTACACATCATGGATTTAAAAAAAAAATGGAAAGAGTACAAATGGCATTTATTATTGACCACTAGATAAAGAAACCTGTGAGGTCTAAAATACAACAGATGTATATTGACTCTTGAATTTACTAAAACGATTCGAAGAATTTATATTAACATAATTTTACAGTTTATTTGTATTTATACCTATAAAGGGCGTTTGTTTTAAAATAAAAAAGTATCAAAATCATGTAATCTACAAACACGCGGGCTAAACAAGAGATAAATCAACATGTACAATCAAAAGGGGATATCGGAGACAAATTTTATCACGGGAGGGTGTTGGAACGTGTTTTTAAATTGCTTTACAATGCTATGTCTATTAATTTGTTTGATAGGAGTTTAAAGTTTTTGTCTACTGGTACAAGAAAATAATGTTATGATAACGTATTATTAAAAAAAAATGTTTAGTTTACAAAAATGCTTTATCTTTAAACATGTATTTTATGTATTGCCTTCTAAATTGTTATATCACTATAAATATATGTAATACTAGTTGTGCCCGCGACTCCGTCCGCGTGGTACCTAATTTAAAATGCAAAAACAATGACTAATAAAATCATCTGAATGTAATAGTAGTGGTAGAGCCAAGCTGAAGCTATTATTGTTTTCAGCACGAATGTGTCGGCTCGTCCGGGGAAGCACCTCCCTCTCACAGAAAACCGACGTGAAGTAACAGTGCTTGCATTGTTGCGTTTCGTTCGATCAGTGAGAGAGCCAGAACCCACCTACCCTCCCCTTCCCCTTTCTCCTTCCCTTCCTGTCCCCCCGCCCTCCTCCCAAACACAGGCTGGCAACGCATTTGGGACTCCCCTGGTTGTTGAAAGTGTCTATGGACGGTGGTGATCACCTAACATCAGGTGACCCATCTGTTCGTTTGCCTCCTATGATATAAAAAAAAAATTAAGTCCATTAACGTATCTACTTTTCTCTCGTACTTAAGTCGCGTCGTCATTAAAATTACAATAAGTTTTGATAGTGTGAACCGTTTTTAATGAAACCAAGACTATATGTTACCTGAGGATATGCTTTATGATTTTCTTTATGAGGTTTTATCGTAAACGCAGTACATCAGCAGTGATACGTGTTCATATAAACAGATAAACAGATAGATACTTCTAAAAATGATTGAAATGTATTTTGTTATTTACTCCAAGAAACCAGCGAATTTTTTTTTCAAAAAAGTTTATAAAGTACAGACTCGTTAGATTTACATTCTTATATGTATATATAATATAGATATATAACATAAGAGAGTGTACGTGTAAAGCATACACGAAAAGCCATCGCGTGGAGTGTTAGGTTAACAAAGGGCAGCCAATAACAGTGAAATGTGTTGTTGCGCTCATTTTTATGTTAAACTTAATATGAATACATAAAGTTGGCCCTTATCTCCGGATATCCCGTAATACGCTTTATCTTTTTTTATTGTGATGTACAATCCGTTCCTTTCTACATCGACTAAATCCACTGAGGACCACCAACATATCCTACTTTATTATCGACCGATAGCTAATTCTCCAACAAACGGTATTATAATATCATAAATAATATATATCTGTTACGCGTAATACTTAGTTTAAATATAAATTCTTTTTATCATAGATTATTTAAATCGAATCTTATTCATTAGATGCTAAGATATTTATTGTATTAATTTTGATAAATATCGAGTAGCTTACTGAACTTATTTTACTTAAAGCAATATTTTTTTCATAA
The DNA here is from genome assembly GCA_014332785.1 of Antheraea mylitta. Classification (NCBI taxonomy): domain Eukaryota; kingdom Metazoa; phylum Arthropoda; class Insecta; order Lepidoptera; family Saturniidae; genus Antheraea; species Antheraea mylitta. Next base: position 12,908,178 of record JACEII010000008.1, on the reverse strand, counting down.
TAATGTATCGATATATTATCCTAAATTTCGATCAGAGTCGCATCACTAGCGTGCGTTGTCGACAAGAAACGCCACTCGGCGTCGCGTCGATATACATATTTTTCCATATATTTTTTTTTGATTCGTCGTTTTGATTTACAAGCGGCCACTTTACTGCCGAGTGGACTTTGTTAGAGGAAACTAACTGGTGAACGATTTATGTACGTATTCTGGACCTGTTCTGACAAAGAGTTTGTCCAAAATATTTGGATGTTAAGTCATAACGTGGCTTTTTTATGTTATTGGAGGCGTTTTGTATGCTAAAATTAGTTTCTTCAAAATCGAAAGATTGGTTTGGGGTCATTTCGAGCATGTTTTATTCATTTGTAACTATATTACCATTACGCATCATATATCTTATTCTTGTAATTACACAGATATTTGTAATAATCGTTTTTTTAAATATATTCGTTTCATTTTTATTAGCAGTAGAATATATCTCAAAATAAAACTGTTTATCACGTGCCCATATAAAAAATTGTGTCGGAGTGATTCTCAGTAGCGCGTCCTATGGCTTTATTGTTATCTCTATAAAAATGTATGTTTATTTGCGGCAATTTACAGAGACTGCAAGTAAGCAATTATCTCTTCGCAATTGTTTTTGTTCTTAAATTATATTAAGTATATAATTCATCAAGTTGTAGCTATTACTAGTTTCAGCATGAATGGGTCGGCTCGACCGGGGTTGCATCACCCTCTCGCAGAAAACCGACGTGAAGTAACAGTGCTTGCATTGTTGCGTTTCGTTCGGTCAATGAGAGCGCCGAAGGCCCGCCTCTCCTCACCTTCTCCCTCTCCTTTTCCCTTCCATTCCCCCAATTCCAGCGTCCCCCAAAACAGACTGGTAACGCACTTGCGACTCCCATGGTGTTATAAGTGTCTATGGATGGTGGTGATCACTTAACACCAGTTCGTTTGCCTCCTATGATATAAAAAAAACGAATGCGTCTCAATATTTTATAGAATCAAGTCTAAAGAAAGTTACAAAAACATAAGAAAGAGAAGATAACGTATAAATGGAGGGCTACAACAATATAAGCGAATTGCGTAAATGTACAATTAACAACATAGTTTCTTTTCGTAAAGAGATTGTGTCGCAAACGATTTTTATTCAATAAAATGTAAATGCTAAATGTGTCAGTTTGAAAGAATCAAGAATAAAGTACAGAAATAGAGACACAGTTTCACGCATATCCGTTTAATTTCAAAGCAACTGTAGCTTGTAATATAGTAATTACATAGCTGATATATATCATAATATATATTTTTAACCTATACAGAAAACTGATAACTGTGTTTTTCTCACATAAGACAGTAATATGCGATTATTAAACACACTATTTCTTCTTACAATTTATTAGCACTGCACACGAGCAGAGAAAAGACCGTGTGATAATTAGTTCATGGTAAATGTTTAGAATTGAAGCATGACATCGTATAAATTGGTTATAAGTTTAATATAGGTTTAAAAGGTCATATCATCTTTACTACTCAGAAAAAAAATAAAAATAATATATTCAGTGCCATTGCCTCTACTAATATTATAAATGAGAGTATGAGTTTTTTTTACGCTTTCAAATCTTAAATAATTCAACAACCATCATGAACTTTTACACGCATGTTGTCAGGGATACAAAAAAGGAAATAAATTCCATTTATCCAGAAAAAAAGAACTGTTCCCGTAGGATTGTCAAATCTGAAGTAAAGCCAGAATATGTTAGGAAGAATTAAAATGTAAAATGCATTCATACAAATACAGTTTCACTGGTTCATGACCGACGCTATATAAGTACGTAGAACGAATGGCCTGGACTGCGCCTTACCTCTTTTACTTCTCGATCTGACTACGCTATTGACCTTGTAAGGCCTTAACAGTTTCACCGGACTACTAAGGCGAGCGCTTGCGGTAGTCAGCCGATTTTATTTGACAACTAGCTCAAGGGTGCACGGCACACCTCGGCTTGAGCTGGTGCCTGATACGTGCAATGCGCGACCTATCTGAGCTAACCTAAGCTAACTATTCATGTTTATATGAGTTATTGAAACATATATGTGTACCAAGCATACATACCTCAACAACTTATATATATTTCGCGCCTTATCGTACTTTTAAAAAAACTCGAGTACACCTTTTTGTATTCGCAGTGTATTTTTTTATGCGAATTCGATTTCGTATTTCAGATGGTTCCAACGTAAATCGTTAATATCCGCAATTTAATATTAAAGTCTTTGCATCGATAATAACTATTATCAGTGTGCATGATGGCGTACTCGGCAGATCCGTGTGCGTGTCTTCGTAATTAAGTTTGGCATTTAATAATCCTAAGTCATTTTCTCAATGACCTTTGAGCGTAAATATGAAATTATACTGTTAAAAAGTAGAAACCGTTTAATCAACGGCTTAAATATATTAAATTCATATATGACTTCTGAACTAAATATTAAATCAGTAAATTAAATACAATCATATCATACAATGATTTCTTAAAATTATATTTTGTGAGTTCCGCTTAATGTTTATATTGATATTGTAACATTAAAGAGATTGTTTTTCGTTTTTGTTCTCTTTCATCTGAGGAACTTCCCGTCAGATTAAAAAAAAAATTTCATTTTATACCCAAGTTAGACCTATAAAATCAGAGTAATTTGTCAGAACGAAGTGATAGTGCAGTGAGGTCATGGGATGCGGCGCGGATATATGGAATCGCATTCACCGCCCGACAATAACCGAGTATTACCAAGAAAGGTCGAATTGTGAATGCCTACGGCAGTAAATATCTTGCTGCGTAGTTTAGTTGTGTGGTTGCTTCCTTATGTATTAGTCGCGTTTTATACGGAACTTGTTCAAACCTGAATGACAAGGAACCGCAAAGCTCATTTCGATTGTCCGCGACCGTTTATGAAAAAAGCTTAATATCCAGTTGTACTTGAGATAGCTAAAATCAACAAAACATAAAAATCAGTTTCAAAATCCTTCAGCGAATTTTAATTAACATTTTGGTCTCGTTATTTTTCATAAACGAACACTAGTAGCAGAAAAAGCTTAAGAACTGAATTAAGAAATCTATTACACTTGTATTGTGAGCGTAATCGATTTGTAACTTCTAAATACGGCAAGTGTATGATTAGTTATTCAAATATTAAACTCGGACCTCGGATTACAACCTGACGCGTAGCCGACCGCGCGTTAACCTCTCGCAGCTGGCACACCTTTTGATCAGCTCTTACTCCTTTGTGGGCTCCAAAGGTGTAGATCGTTATAAAAAATACAAAAGTTATGGCATTTAACAAACAATATTTAGTGCCGTTTTGACAGTTATAGTAGTCAATGATTACCCACATTACCGAGTTTTGAGCGGTTGTTATAATTTTTTCTGCACGAGCCCGACTTCCAACAGGTGTGTATCTGTTAAAATTATTAAAATGACGTACGATTCATATTCTTATTTCCTTCGTAGTATGATTACTTTAATTTTTAAATTTATAATGTTCTATTCTATATTCTTTAGTTTTATTCTGTTCAACTATTTATTATATCAGGTGACTGTTTAGACACTCGCAGTTTTCTAGGATATGACACTTCATGGTCACATTTACCATATAAAATAATCATATTAAAACAAATACTAATAAACAACCAAGCAAACCTAACTACAAACCTGTAAATAAAATAATAAACCTAAGTTCATTGACCTGTGCCTAAAGCTAGAATGGGTGACCTGAAGTTGATAATTTTCGATAGTCATAAACCCTTTGGTTATGTTCCTGACGTTTTCTCGTTCCCTTTCAAATGAAAGTAAAATGACTTGACCGTTATGATACTGTGCTTTAACATATACGCGTAGAGGATTGTCTAATATTTTTATATTTTTCTAGATAATTAGGTAAATATTAAGCACCAATTTTTTAAATTGATGTAGAATGAGAATCGAGTGCAGAGTGTCCTACAGAAATATTACTACTGTCAAAACAGTCACCCGGTATATCCGTTGACAATAATTAATCAGTTATATTTACGCAATAGTCTTTTTTGAGTGGTGTAAAACAATACAATGTCAGTACTGGTAAGCATTTTTTTAATGTCCGCTTGGTTGGTTTCTTATGTATATCTTAACAGTGTGATGTCATCTTAGACCACGTCCTGATTTAAAAGTTCGATTATGGTCAAACGCTAAAACTTATGCGGTGTTATTACAAAAAAGTTAAATACGCATTTAATACTTGCCTATAAAAGGTTTTGTAGTAAATGCACCGCCCTCACCCGAGGCAAGTTTGCGTTTTCCTTTTTTTGCAAGTCTAACCTAACGTAACCAAAGCGAGACAAAAGAGCAAGATAGCGAACATTCAGCGAGCACGGTGCATTTAAAACGTAACATTTTTAAAGCAAGTATTCAATACGTATTTAACTTCTTTGTAATAACACTGTTAGGATATAAAAATGGTAATTCGACCCTATTAGTTCATTATTGGCAAATTAATAGAGATCTCTTAATTTTATTTGTAATATCTACTTATATTGATTAAATTATAAATAATTATTGAAATAAACAATTACATGACAACAAACAAACGTCCACGTTATCTTTTATTTTGCTGTCAGATAGATTACTTTGCATGAACACGCCAGCTGTTCCTTTAATAAAAACAAAGCCTGACTTTATCTTCAATCAATACATGTCCAGATATGTTTATTGTATCGGAAATAGTTATGGAATAATAACATCGCGAAAGGGGTTTTAATGTGCGTTTTTGTATTTCGGGGGTGTAAAGTGCACCGGCAGCCATAAAACAAGTGCGAAGTCAGCCGAACAACGAGTCAGTTCGACAATCAAATTTAATACATCGAGTATCATTGTGCTGACACGCGGAATGTAGAGTATAGGGGAAGTAGGTTCCATGCGCATTAAAATTAATTGAATTATTTGAAGCTATGTATTATTTAGCAATAATGTTAACTGCTTCTTTATAGAGATTTCTTGTTGCCCCCGTAAAATTTCGAATGAGACAGAGGAAATTAAAATAGAATTGATTTGATATAACGATGAATCTAATCCTTATACTACGTTATAAAATGTATGTCGTTTGTATTGCTTTTTGAAGTTTGCAACGTATTTAAAAGTAATGGTAACGTTAAAATAAATTTTTAAAATTTTTAAAAATCGGCTGAGTGCCTTAAGCGCTCGCCTTAGTAGTTTGGTGAAGCTGTTAAGACCTTGCTAGGTCAATACCGTAGTCAGTTCGAAAAAATAAAACAATTTTTTTTATAACCTTAGGAGGCAAACGAACAGGGGAATCGCCTGATGTTAAGAGATCATCGCCGTCTATAAACACTAGCAACACTAGGGGAGTCGCAAATGCGTTGCAAGCCTTTGTTTGGGGAACGGGAGAAAAAGGGAAATTTTGAGGGAGAGAAAACGGGTAGGGGAGGTGGGCCTCTGGCGCTATCACTGACCGAACGAAACGCAACAATGCAAGCACTGTTACTTCAAGTTGGTTTTCTCTGGCGGGCCGGGCGGGCCGACCCATTCATGCTGAAACTAATGATAGCGTGGCACCTCCAAAGTGGTTAAAAATTTATAATTGTAAAAGTATGTAGGGTTTAAGTAGCAATGACATAATGAAAATAAAAAAAAGAATCATTAAAGATAAACACGTAGTTCACAACAAAAACATTTTCACAGGAATTAAATCACGAATGCACGTTACTGTAAGTAAAAAAATGAAATCGGACATAATTGTGATGATGGTTCTTGTATTCTTATAAAAAGTAGTTATGTTACAAAAGAGTGATTCAATGTTTGTAAAGAATTATGTTATAAATGATTAAAGTTGAAGGTATGGGCTACCGGTTCGTGTTATTCCAACGTAGGTACACAATGAGCTCACCCACGCGCTCTCTGCGATTTGCACGGGGCTGTACTTTGCGCCTCAAACTGTCAGCTACCGTACTTTTGTCAGACTGTACACCACAATATCGAGAATAGTAACTTGTATTATCATCTTCATCATTTAGTAACTTGGTAGTTAAAGGTGTATTCATAATGATATAAACTCACTTGATAGAAAAAATGTTATTTTGTCATCATCAATGGCGCTCAATTTTTATGTTTTCATTTACAATATATCAATAATAAAAAAAGATTGCATGTCGAGTTCAAGCTAAGAACAGGGTCTGAGTCCATCATTTACATATACATAAAACATTGAAGAGTAATTACATGTGTTCAATTAATTTTAGGAATACTAACTGATAAATGTGAACTCTAGCGTGAGGTACTAAATCCTTGGATTTCGCGAAGACAAACAATTAATGAACTTTAGAAAATGAGTTGGGATTTTTTATTTTTCAGTCTCGTGCAAGCAGTCCCGTTGTCTTGGTATTATTCACAGAATAACTAGCAAAATTTCGTAGTATCGTTTCAGATAATTAATGATGAAATAAGATTACATGTTTTCAACATACCATAAAAGTTTGAGTTAATGTGATTATACAGCGGCGAACATTATCTTAAAATGGAGGTGAAAGACGAAGAGGCATCATCAAGAGGGTGGTCATTTAACAACCATTAACGCCTAAAATATAATAAACCACGTTAAATCATAAGGAAAAAAAGGTGTAAAAAGGTCCCGAATACTGGGGAGAGTGATGCGCCCGCGCCGCGTGATGAAAGGCTGACGGCGATCCCCGACGGAGATTGATTACGTAATCATGGACATCGGGTAATTTGGAGAATCGCATAGAGAGTAATCATCATTTATCTCACGGCTCGTTGAAGTTACACTGACCGTGCGTTTACATGTATGTGATCGACTCCAGAGGCAGATAATCGAAGACTCAAGTTCATTTTACGGGTCGATTAACGTTCTGAGTCCTGATTGATGAAGTTTGATAGAGATGAAAATTTTATTTTACGGATGCGGTTACCAGTGAAGTTTAATAATACAATCTGAACTTGGTTCTTGATGTTGATAACAATGAGGTGGTGTCTGGCCTGTCGACGAACAATTAGCTCGCCATTGTGCGAAAACCCAGGCGCGAGGCGGACTCTCGACTCTGTTAGTTTTACGCCTACAAGCATTGTGATCAATTCAATCGCATTGCCATTATTCATGCGTTTTAAGAAGTATTTATCTTCGATATTATATTCTAACAATTAATGTTTAACATTAATATCATGACGGATTTGCATTTAAGTCATTTTGATTGATGTCTAAACTCTTTGGATTATATTTACATAACTACTTGTTGCCAGCGGATTATCTTGGGTTAATGTAGATTTCCCTTGTCCTTGGGAAACTGTTTTTTTCTGGTGAATTCTTCGTGATGACAACATGTATACAAACTTTCAGTTGAGTATTTAAATGCGTGAAACCGTAACAAAATCACAATCGCATTAATAATATTAGTTAGAATATAAACGACTATCAAGTAAGAGCTTAATACAAGTTGTGTATCTTAAAATACACTGACAAAAAGAATCGTTACATACACTTCTAAAAATTAATTGAAATTTTTCTTCTTCAATTACCGCTGATTGTGCGGCTGTTGTTTGCTCTGCCTACAAAACAAAGGCCTATTTATCGTGGAATGCTTTGGCTGGCCACCGACGCGCCGTGCCGCAGTGGGTCACAGAAGTCAGAGCGCAGCAGGTCTGGCAACGTGGATATCGTGCGTGTTCGTGTGTGGCACAATACGCGCGTAATGAAGTGGGCCGCGAGGGGGCGGCATTGTCGACCAAACGAGCCATTGTGCCTGCGACTGCCGCGACCCCCGACCTTCTCGTTACCGATGCGCTGTCCGTACCGACACTACCGACCCAGAGTTCACCTCTAACACCTTCATACGTGTACTTAATCTGCATTTAATTTGAACATGGTCGTTTATTAGTAAAGAGTGTTTTTTTTTCTCGAACTGACTATTGACCTAGCTAGATCTTAACAGCTTCACCTGACTACAGTAAAGAGTGTTTCGAGAACATTTCCATGTCTAAAGAAGTAACTGGTAAGCGATTAAATTAGGGTATTCAATTAAAATTAATTAGATTTAAAAATACTGCTTCCTCATATTTTTTTTTTCGAACTGACTAAGCCATTGACCTATTAAGGTCTTAATAGTTTCACTGGACTACTGAGGCCAGCGTTTAAGGCACTCAGCCGACTTATAATATCCATAAGGTTATATCTAAAGAAGGTACGAGCAAACGCAGTATAAAATTGTCATCTGTTAACTTCTAATTACGGTTGGTCGTTAGTGTTGCGACATACGGAAGTAATACTATCAATATAACAGTTGCACCGTGACGTTCTTTAATCACCACTATTCCTTCAGGCTAGGTATTTGTAAAAAAAACCTATCGTCCTTCGCACTCAATCTCACGCAAAAACAAAGGATAGAAACTGAGTTAAACTTCGTCATGTGGTGAGTTTTTTTTTTCAAATAGAGCGTTAAATTTTCACAGCTACCCCTCGGTTGACATAAATTACTTTTATGTAGATTCTGGGTGGGCGACCGGTGTTGTTTTGTTACAAAAACAATGTAATATGAGTTGTTGCAGAAGTTGATAACTATATGTTGTAGGAATGTGGTTAATTCGTATATTGTGAATTCGCTCGGATACAATTATTCTCACTGTTATTAAAATTAGAAAAGTAACGTCCATCTAAGTACATCTATCTGCTTGTCACCTTTTCACGACCAATCTTCAAAAGTTAGGAGTCTAAACCAATCGCATTCGAATCTAGCATCGAGGCAGCTTGGGATTTGGAAGAAAACATAGACTACTTTTCTTACCGTATATCTTCTATATCTTCTTCTTCTTCTATTTATACTATAATAAAACTATAACAAGTCGAAATCTGTACATTAAATATTTTTTGAAAATTTTAATCAGGGTAGACTATGTTATCGATATAAAAGCCAAAAAAAATCTTTTTACAATTTTTGTCTGTCTGTCTGTCCCTATGAACACGCATCACTCTGAAAGTACTGAACTAAGCTTGACGAAACTTGACATAGTGATAGCTAATATTACGAGATTACATCAAATATACTTTTTATCCCATAAAACGCAAAGGATTCTCCAGGATAAAGGATTAAATTCTAGAATCTAAACCCATATTACTCTGAAATTACTGAACCAATTTTAACGAAACTTAGCACAGTGATAACTGATATTACAAGGCTACATCCAGGATACTTTTTGTCCCATAAAACGCAAGGGGTTCTCCTAGATAACGGATGAAACTTAAAAATTTGTAGTTCATGTAATACTTGACGGAATTTGGTAACTTTTCTTTGTGTTATATATATAAAGTAGTAAGATTAGATAAAAGTTTAAGCTACATAACAATCACGCTATGCATCTTTTAAAAAAAAAAAAACAAACGGTGTAACCGAAGAGATTCGAACCAACGTCCCCGTCGATACGAATTAGTCGACATACAGACGATTGCGCCAAAACGAACTGACGTTACATTGCGAAATTATCTATCAGCTGAATTAGAAGTATAAAATCTAATGGCTAAATTATATTAACGTATGTGTTTGTTTTTTATTATGAAGCATTTTATTTTCATTGGTTCATTTTCAAACTACAACGATTGTAAAGAATATCTCATATTCTATTATTTATTGCTATGTAAGAAAACTATAGTATTTAAATATAGTACCTATTTTTTTTACAGCTGTTGGTCATTAAAACAGCGATCAGGGTACTCATGTATTTTTTTAGATGGCGTTTTAACATGATAATGGCTCCATGGCAAATGATGTCATGTTGAAATTTGACAGAAAACGGTGATTGTGGTTATCATTATAAAATTTAGATTTATGCTAAGAGCGATAAATAGTGGAATAATAAACTTTAAATGTCGTTTATATTTTACAAAGCAACGCATTGGTTTATTCCAGTTCCGTAAAATTCCATTTCAAAGTAATGACTTATCTATACTAATATTATAAAGCTGAAGAGTTTGTTTGTTTGTTTGTTTGGTTGAACGCGCTAATCTCAAGAACTACCGGTCCGATTTGAAAGTTTCTTTTAGTGTTAGATAGCTCATTTATCGAGGATGGCTATAGGCTACATATCATCACGTTAAACCCAACAGGAGCTGAGCACTAATGAAGAATGTCTTAAAATCGGGCTATTTTTGAAGCTTCCGCTGCGTGTTAATGTCAGTATTATATGCGTTGCCATGGTAACGCGATAACATTCTGTCGAAAATATTTTCATGTTTTATTTTGTGTTCCTACTCAAAAACTTTGTTCTACGTTAGTTTTGTTCCCAATTTTTGATTTATGATATATTACGTATTATAAAAATAAAGTGTGTGTATGTAATATTAAAATAAATACTTTTTGGTGAATACATATATCCGTGGTGCTACAAATAACAAAGTTTTTTTTTATTCTGTCAATATGTCTGTTTGTTTATTTGTTCCGAGTAATCTCCATAACGGCTGGACCTATTTGAACGTTTTTTTTTTTTTCTTAGAAATGATTACACTATTGACCTAGCAAGGTCTTAACAGCTTCACCGGACTACAAATAATATTTGAAAGGGAATTTTACGGACAAATAACTAATTATCCGTTTTATTTTTAGCTAGCGGGTTGCCCGCCCTGATGATAAAAAAACTATACCTAAACCTTGCTCAAGAATCATTTTATATATTAGTGAAAACGGCATGAAGATGCGTTCTGTAGTTTTTGATCTTATAGACAGACATATAGAGAGACGTGGCAGAGGACTTTGTTTTACACTATGTAGTGATGAACTGTTACCCGTGCATCCGTCTGTGTGGAATTGATTCAAAATATGTTGTTCACGTAAACATGCGCGTGAGACGTGCGCTGTCCTGGACTCCAAGAATAAATATAATTGAAAGTCAAATGTTTATATGTGATTTAAATTATAGCAACGTATATCAATAACCTAATTATATCGACAATATGGGCATATTATATCTATATAATAAAAGATTTAAAACATGTTCAATAATGTATAGCTTAATATTTTTAATACTTTCTAATATAGTTTAACTGAGCATTGAGGATGGTATATAGTAGTTTAAAGTTTCAGGTATGTAATTGATGATAAATCCCATCCCATTCGACACACTGTTAGTATTCACATATGTATGGTACATGTTACCTGTTACAGTATATGATGTGCGTGTCGTACTTACAAATATTTTTGAGAGAGTATTTCTGTAATTTACACATCTAATCATAATTTTACATTGATTTAATATATTTAAAAAACGCGTGCGAAGCCGCGGGTAACAGCTAGTAAGTATAATAAAACTGTAACTAGGTCAAAACTTATACATTAAATATTTTTTGATAATTATAATCGAGGTGAACTATGTTATCGATATAGAAGTCAAAAATAGTCTATTTACCATTTTGGTCTGACTGTCTGTCTGTCTCTGTGAACACGTACCACTCTGAAAGTACTGAACCAATTTCGACGAAATTGACACAGAAGGTAAATAATACTACAAGATTACACTTAGGATACTTTCTGTCCGATAAAACACAAGAGGTTCTTTAGGGTAACGGATGAAAGACTAAAATTTGTATCCAATGAAATTCTTGACGGATTTTGGTGAATTTTCTTTGTGATATATATAGATACATATAGACAGATTAGCTAATCGTTTAAGTTATACTTCATATTTTTATCGTTTTGTATTCGTATTAGTAGTTCGGTGAAGCTGCTAAGACCTTGCTAGGTCAATAGCGTAGTCAGTTCGAAAAAAAAAAACTTCAATATTAACATATAAACTGAGTTACAGTTTGATCTTATGATTATCTCTATTATGTGAAGAACTTTTTGACATGGTGCCCTGATCCACGTTTCGAACTCGTGCTTCCCAACGCTGGTTGGTAGCTCATCCATACACTTTAAAACCTGGTTCTGGTTATGGTTCTGGATAAAATATAATAAAGACTGTTTATAAACAACAATATTCTATTTGTAACATCGTCACACATTAGTAGTGTACCTATGAATATAACGACATGTTCGCACTCGGTGCTCGCTAACTAGCGTAACTTTTCGTACAAATGAGGTCTAATTCGACCAAATTATATCCGTAGCCCGCTACAACCCTCTGATGAAGTTATTATTTTCCATTTCCGTGTCGGTGTTAAGTCGATAACTCGAAAATGACTTCTATTTGCCCGAGCCTGTAATCTATCCACACGTGATCGTTACTGAAAGTCTGTCGTTACGGATAATGTTTCCTATGTTTTCAATCAAATTGTATGGATAATTAAAATATATATTTTACTTGTTTTTGATAGGAATAATCTTATGCGAGGGCTTTGAAATTCTGATCGACATCCTTCTTGTATGAAGAAAAATTGTGGCGGGAAATGGTTAGAAAGAGTTTGCATCATCATTTTTCTTTCTTCATTTTGTATTGCACGTATTAATTTTTTTTTCGTCCTTTTTCGTCCACGCATAATGGTGCTTGATGTGTTGAGAAACTGAAAACGCCATTTTGTAGGAACACTATAATCCTAGAGTAATCGCACACGTGTTCTCGGTAATTTACAATGACAAATATATATGACCTCAGGCTTTTTCCTCAAACTGACTACGCTATTGACCTAGCAAGGTCTTAACAGCTTCACAGACTACGTGATCTCAGGCCTCTTAAAGTTTGTACACTTCACGAAATATTTAGTTGTAGTCTTCTGTAAATTGATAACATAAACAATAGTACTGATAATACTTACACATAATTATTACTAATGTCCAAATTATGAACGTATTTCTACGTAATTGGGAACGGTCTTTAAGTTACAAAAAGTGTAACTACGTATGGATTTGAATGTAAAGTTATCCAATTGCACAGAATAACGTTATGAAGAGCGTATCTGCAGTTGTATGCATTTATCATGTAAAAAAAAACTCTTTTATCAATCGATCTGAAATTATTAAAGATTATCAACTTTGGAATGAGCTAATGGTCATTTTTAATTTTCTATAAGTTTTAAACGTATTATTCGCTGCAATTGTTGATTCACAGACTACCTAATAAGTATTGATTAAGTTCCTACTTATTATCGTATAAATGTATGTATATGTTATGTTTTATACAGGAAGTTGTCGATTGTTTCTTTTTAACCGACTTCAAAAAAAGGAGGAGGTTATCAATTCGTCTGTGTTTTTTTTTTTTTTTTTATGTTTGTTACCTCATAACTTTGGACTGGCTGAACCGATTTTCATGATTCTTTTTTTATTTGAAAGCTAGTGCTTCCCGTGTGGTCCCATTTTTTTTGGTCCAGTTCTGTCAACGGCATCCAGTGCAAAACCGTATAAGTGTTAAATTTGCATTTGGTATGTATACGACAAATAGACGAATAACTCAATATCATGCCAACCGATTTCGATGATTCCTTTTTTATTGTAAAGGATGTTCTTCAAGGGTAGTTTGATGAGAGTTTGGTTAGGTTCTGATTATGGGATCCCTGACAAAGTAACACAACTTTCAAGAAACAAGCCTACTCCTTTCTTAAGGGCCGGCAACGCATCTGTGATTCCTCTCGTGTTGCAGGTATCCATGGGCGACGGTGATCACTTACCATTAGGTGACCCGCATGTTTTAGAAAAAAAAAATATGTACACTAAAAATGGAAAAATAAAGTAAATTTTCAAAAAAAAGTATTAACCGACTTCAATATTGATCA
>JACEII010000008.1:12881812-12894038 GCA_014332785.1 Antheraea mylitta | reverse complement strand
CGATTAACTAAAATTTTGATCATTTATAACTATGTTTAATAATGTTTAACACAAAGTTTGAATTTGGAGTAATTTTAATGCTTCGTTATTCAGTAATTAATTTCGATATCATTTTTTTCGTAGGAAACATTCATGCTCGTTGCTCAGTATGTCGTATTCGTGTGGGGTGGTAGACGTGTTTTGTTTATTTTGAAAAGTTTCCTCAGGGCAGAGACTGTAATATATCATTAGTCGAGGGGAAGTGACAAATACAGCAGTAAACATAACTCGTGTGCGGACTGTCAATTAACTGTAATAGCATACTCGTCGCGCGGCATATGCTCGACGAATAACTTTTATATTTGCTACCATATTTGCTGTATACATGATAGTACTCATATACTCGCCTAGGAGGTCATTGCACTTTGTTATTATTGTCTTTAATTTTGTAGGTTTAGCGTTAAATTGCAATCTCATCTAGTGTAAATTGGTCATATGATTTAAGATGCGAAATCCACAGCGTAAGTGCGTAACTGTGAGAACGATATTCAATTTTAGAATAGGCAAAGCCTTACCACGCTGTTATGGTTTTATCAAGATGCTTTACTTCATCGAAAGCTGCGACTTATTGTAGAGATTAAAATCTGCATCGATTGATGCGGTGTTCTAGCACGATTAAGTTTTACATATCTCTAGGTATAAATAACAACACTCATTTTTCTGTAACCGTCTGTATCTCATTTCAGAATTATTAAAACTATGCAATTTTCTAAGATAATGTTTGTGTTTTCTATATTAAACAAACTATTTTCTTTTTGTAAACTTGTTGTTTTCGCAAAAGGATCATTTGGAATAAGCAAAAGAAACGGAGAGAGGGCTGATCGCAGTTTGATACGATTCAGTACTCACTCCTTTGACGTGTTGCATGAGCGTAATGTTAAGTCACTAAGATTTGTTAGTCCTGATATAGCTATCTATATACAAGTCAGAGTTTACCTATTTAAGAGATAATAATGTTTATTTTTATGCAGATTAACATACAATTCTTGTACCAGATTCTTTTAATATAAAGTAACGTTGGTCGTCAATGTTTTGGTTTTGTCTGGTTAATCATTGATAATCAAATTCTTCTAAAATAGTTTTTTAAGATGGTAGTTTTTTTGGACATATCTAATGTAAATACAAGCGGTTCTTATGGACGTTGTTCTGCCTTACTAATACAAAAAATCCTAAAAGTCAACCGCAGCGCCATCTACCGGGTCCAATTGTGAATCTAACTCATTCTCGGATCTACTGGAACACGCATATAACATTTCATCAAAATCGGTCCATCCGTTTAGGAGGAGTTCAGTGACATAGACACGGACAGAAGTAATTTATATGTAAAGGCACAAATATATTCGTAATATAGTTTAGAAATATAAGATAACTTGTAATTAGTTGCTCTAAATTTTGCTTTTTAACTCACTTCTCTCGTCTGCTTGTAAGAATTATAAATGATTTATTTTATGTTGTAAACAATATATATAACAATATAAAATAAAGTACTTCACTTATAGGCAATTCTACAATAGATTTACTTACAATAAACGTTGAAATGTTTATTTGGAAAAATCTTTTTTATTCGGTTGGAACATCTGGTATAAATAGAAACAAGCCCTGGTGGAAGTACGTACAGGGAATCAATCACCGGTAAATGAGCGATGACGGTAATTAAAACGGATCGCCTTACTGAATCAATACACTAACGATAAGCCAATTAATTGCACATGCTTCAGACCATTCCCCGAGGTGGACCGTGCTTGATTAAATCGCGCTTGATTTGTTTTATGAAAATGCAATCTAAGTTGAAATTTATATTAGGTACTTGTGTATAGTAAGTCAGTATACTCGACTAGGTACTTTAAATTTTTTTTCGAATTGACTACGCTATTGACTTAACAAAGTCTTGACAGCTACACCGGGATACCTTTAAAATATTGTTGAATGGTTAAGTAAATCATAAGGTGACGATAGAACGTTTATAAAAGCATTATTACATAAAAGACAGCTATAATTTTTTTTTAATTGTCAAATGAATTTTTTAAAACGCACATAATATGAATGTGTAGTTTTTTGAGCTACATTTTTGTATAGTGATTGCTATATTTCAAAGAGTGGTAGTCGGATATTAAAGAGCTTATGCTATGCAATTTTTCAATAAATAGACAATGTAATGAAAATCTGTCAAATCTCATTACACTAAACAAACAATATCACTATCTTTACAATGTTAATATAGGTATAACATTAACATAATAAAGTAATCTTAAATATACTGCTTAAAAACTACAGTCGTTTAAAAAAATTGTTTGAAGTAAAATTACTTATATAGAGATATAAATAAGTGTAAAAAAACCTTTGTCTCTATGATACAAAAAAAAAGAAATATTACAAACAGCGTGTGTGGTAAGTTGCAAACACTATTAGATATACAAAAACTTGTCTATTTAAGAGTTATCAGTTTTCAGTGGATAGTGATTCACGGCAGGAGGCTTTCCGGGAAGGACATTTTGTAAGGTCATTACTTACTCGACAGTATTGTGCATAACTCTTATTGAATGAACGTGTCAATGAGTAACCAAAATAGATTTATTGTAGTAGATATTGCCTTAGGGTATCGTTTAGGGATGATCGATATTCATTGATGTTGAAGAAACATTGATGTTTATTGGATAAACATCGATGTTTTGATTTCGATAACACCAATGTTATGAGAATTAATATCGAAATGTTCATTTACCATTGGGGTCATTTAAGGGTCATTTAACGTTGCATGTACTAGCCAGAGACTAGATAATTGTCAAATGTTCTTCGGATGACCTTTTTTTCAACGCTGGCCAACTCATGTGACAGAAACTCCCGATAAAGCTAGTTTTCTTACAGGCAGTTTTCATTGCTAGCAAAAACATCGATGTTTTGAGACATCGATGTTTATCGTACATCGATACTTTTAAACCGATGTTAACCTCGATGTCAACATCTATGTTTTTCTAATATTGATCATCCCTAGTTCCGTTGCGTCGCTCGCGAACCCTGATAGACAATATTTATGTTTTTATTTATTGATAAAACTAGACAGAATAACTGCAGTTACCTGGAAAAATATCTAGTCCTACAAGAATATTAGATATGAACTTAATAGTAATAAAGACTCGTGCGGATGCCAAACGTGAATATTTGACTCTACAATTAATAGGAAGCTCACATCATTCTAAAGAGCATGAGAACGTAGCCCACTAAAAATCAAACTGAAAAATAGAATACATAACAAAAACTTGAAAGAAAAAACAAAAGTAATATATGCTTTGTCCTTCGTTGGAATTTTGATATGTGGTTTAAAAGGACCGAAAACTCGGTAGTCCGGTGAAGCCTTTAAGACTTTGCTTGGTCAATAGCGTAGCCAGTTCGAGGAAAATAAAAACCGAAAACTCATATTACTAACGACAGGTGGACAATGACTGTAAAATTATAATTCAGGCTTAGTGGATTTACAGAGACAGGCTAAAGATACTGTGAAAAGTTGTAATGAAGACTCCCCCAAGCAGGAGCAGTATGAATAGATGCAGTATGAGTTTGGGGTGTAAGGGGTGTCGAGTAACATCTTAAGACTTGAGACACCCAAGCCAACCTCACCTGCACGTGGTGCACCCTGCTGATCAACGAAGAGGCAATGGCGATAGCGAGGTGGTAGGGTTTTACAGCCCGACTGGGTCGCAACCACCATGTATATGGCGAAAAAGCCCGTAATAGTGACTCGCTTCTGCGGGTTGCGTTTCGGGATTAGCCTGTGCATATCCAGTACCGGGTGACTTTCGTCATTATGGCCGGCATGACAGCGGCGACCGGCGATGCATAATCTGTCTCTCGGTGGTTGCCGATGTTTTTGGATTGTACTATGCTTAACATCAGGCATAGTGCAGTCACTTTGTCGTGCTTCAATAAAAGAAAAAAGAATACCGCTCAAAAATTATAACGCATAGCATTCCCCGGGGAAGGAATTTATCTGAATTAGGCGTACTTAACTGTACTATAATATTTTGCGTTAAAAGTAGTCCGGTGAAGCTGTTAAGACCCTGCTGGGTCAATAGCGTAGACATTTCGAAAAAAAAAAAATTGCGTTAATAACAGCAGACTGTATTTAGAAATGTTAAAAGATATGTATCTCATATACATATATAAAATGTTCTATGTAGGAAGAGCTCACGAACATCTAATTTGAATTCAATTAATTTTTGTATTTGTTTTTCTCTCTCGTAATATATGCTAATGTACTCATCGCAGAAATGAAGTGTATATAATACTCTACTGTATCGCTTAGCCATTACCGTCAGCTTGTTAAGTTTCTATTTGTTAACGTAACTTTGTACTACAAATATAATACGTCTAAATCTAAAATTAGTGTCTCTGAATGAAAACTATGTATCTGATCTTTAAAATTGTTCATTGCAGTTTACTACACTTTCTAGAGAAATAAACAATTACGTAAATAAATAATCATGAGCATTACGATGAGAGGATGTTTCAGTATTTGAATACATGCGGTGTTATTACAAAAAAGTTAAATACGTATTGAATACTTAATACTTGCTTTGCTTACTTTCAAAAGGTTTCGTTTCAAATGTACCGCGCTCGCTGAATGTTCGCCATCTTGCTCTTTCGTCTCCCTTTGGTTAGGTTAGGTTAGATTTGCGGAAAAGGGATAACTCGAACTTACCTCGGGCGAGCGCGGTGCATTTAAAACGAAACCTTTATAAAGCAAGTATTTAACTTTTTTGTAAGTATACGTATTTAACTTTTTTGTAAGTATACGTATTTAACTTTTTTGTAATAACACCTATGATTTTTTTACTTTTTAGATAAACCGTTTTTAACCGTTTGTCTTTAAACTTGGATTATCTAAACGTATATTATGTAATGCTAATGACATCTTGCAAATATAATTTGGCTATTTTACACAAAGATTAGATATAATAACATATACCATACATTCTAAGGTTTCTTAAAAAGTTTCTGTAAATTCTAAAAACCGACATTTTTATAGAAACATTCACCAACTTGGCAGTGACAGTATTAATCTTCGAAGAGGAGGATTGGTTTCCAAAATAGAAAAAGTACGAGAAATTTTAATCATGAGAAATAAATGACACAAATAACTTTTTATTAATAATATTGACATGTTTTTGATGAAACATACATTATAGACTTCTTTGTTAAATATTTATATGATAATAACGTCTTTATCATGTTTTCCTATATCTCAAAGACGAAAAAAAAATTGCTTGAAGAAAAACATATGCTAAAATTAAAATAGAGGTTTGTTTAAAGCCGGCGTCTCTGGTATAAGTCATTCCGTCATAGACATTGCTGTAACTTGATACGCGAGTCGATGTCGTGCACGACGGCACAACGAAAAATTTTTAATCCGTGGAGGGCTTCGTAAATAAAAATTATTTAATATCGAGACAGGTGTAGCATCAGGTTACGCAGGCGCTAGGCGGTTGCTGCCCGCTGCCACGAGGCCCCGCGCCGCGCCGGCTCATTAACATTCAGACGAATTAGATCGCCGATCCAACGTAAACTACAGGTGCAACCCGTCCCATCAAACCGAGTACATGTCTTGACACTATCTTAAAGATAATCACGGTATTTAGTAGCTAATAAGCTCTATAAACATTTATAATAACAATAAACGAAAAACACTGAAATTTGTACATACTAATTGAGGACATAACGCGCGACGGGGTCAGCGTTTCGAGTGATTATGTTGTAGATGTCATTGGTTACCTCTCATATAAATGTTAATGATATGTAGTTTTAAAAAAACTTTTATATTCACGTTATACCACTATATGGAGTTATCAGTTCTAAGTACGATTATATACTTAATACATTGTATAATTCAAGGGTTAAAACTTTTAAGCTGAAAAGACGGATACTTGGCATTTGATTGCTTAACTCTTTCGCCCAGATTTTTGTTTACAATAGCAATTCTAGTAAGCCAGTAACATCAATGTAAGGTCATGAAGTCCGTGACACCGTTAACTTATAAATACCTACCGTGTAGCTAATAAACAACAATTACCATAGCCCTAATTAACTTTATAAGAGGCTTGATAAGTTTTTATGTCTTAATGTTGCGTGACCTGCGATACTTTCTGTACAAATCGGGTCCCTGTTCTGTTCACCGCACCGCGCCGTGTCTAAAATATTAAAGTGATGCATGACTGACTGACTGACTGACACTCATGTTATTCCTTATTTAAAAAAGATAATAAATCTAACTTTGTAGTATTTACGGTATAAGTCCTCTCTTAGAGTAACAAAATAGTTTACTTCCCAAGATTCAACAGTAAAAAGATATGGGTTCTTTGTCCTCATCTAATAAGCACTGTTCCTAAGAGATAGGTTTTCTTACGAGCGACAGTTACATAAGCAGCGTATACAAAACGTTATAATTTATACGATGGTTGATGCCTCATTAAACCTGCTTAACTTTTGTTGTTATTATTTTATGAATGTAAATTATGGAAGCGCGCTCAAGTCGGAAGATAAAAGAATTTATACATTTAATATTCATAATTTGCTTCCGTCAGTTGCGTTGTAGTAACGGTATATTAGTGGAAATATAAAGCGATTATATTATTTCGGAAAGCAATTTACAAAAAAATAAGGCTGTAGCCATGGTGCGGCGGTTCGACATTGGATAATTTAATGGAGATATTTTTAATCTCCCGGATTACAAGTGGACAACTGACTTGTCACTAAACGGTGCTAAAGTGCTTTATCGTTGACGGATCAGTGTCCTCTCGTATCATCCGGAATTCAAATTGTTTGTCGCTTTACTAAACCATAATCTTATATCTTATCTGATACAATGCGTTTTCAGCCTTATTTCTTTGTAATAAGATCATTTTTGTAGGTCACGCTTGTCTGTGTATACATGTCGATGTGCGGCGCGCGGTGGTTCAGCTCGACATGTCGCTTGCTTGTATTTGTCGCCTGAGCCTGCGCTTAACTAACCGTTTTGACAAGATTTTAGATGTCGCGATAACGTAATTTCGTTTTTATTTAGTTTAGTAACCTCTGCCCGCGACTTCGTTCGTGTTGTATAGATACTTTGGTCTAAGGCTAACGCGCAGCGGAAGCTCTCTAGCGGAAAAACCCCCGATTTTTAAACATTCTTCATTGATGCTCCGCTCCTATTGGTCTTAGCGTGATGGTATAACTATATAACACTCAAAGAATTTTTCAAATCGGACCAGTAGTTCCTGAGAATAACCCCAACAACGTTACAAATTCACAACGTCACAAACTTTACCTCCTTATAATATCTATATATTAATACGCGAAACAAAAAAATTGTACCTCTTTTTAACCTATTTGCCGTCAACGGGTGAACTTGAAATTTGGCATAGTTAAAGTTTATATGGCGGAGAAGTGCAGAAAGCTGTTTATCTATACTAATATTATAAAGAGGTAAAGTTTGTGAGTTTGTGACGTTGTAGGGGGTAATCTCAGGAACTACTGGTCCGATTTGAAAAATTCTTTCATTGTTATTCAGCTCATTTATCAAGGATGGTTATAGGCTATATATATCATCACGCTAAGGCCAATAGGGGCGGAGCATCAATGAAGTATGCTTAAAAAACGCGGTGGTTTTTCCTCTTGAGAGCTTTCGCTACATATTAGTTATCCCAAATTAACTATGTCCACGCGAACGAAGTCGCGGGCACAGGCTAGTTTTATATAAAATGCATTAGAAGTACATTAAATTTATTAAAATATGCGCTACTCACACTACTGCTTGAAGTTTACACAACATATACACACATGTAAATAAAAAAGATATTTTGACAGCTGTCAATAATTACGAAGTTCAAAAGAGGTTGTGAAGGAGGTTGCTATGCTCGACTATGTATTTTTTTAACTCTTACGTTCTAATTACCATTTTTCATCCTACATTCAACAATGATATTATAAAATATAACTATTATTGTAATGTTTATTATTTTTTATGGTGAACTCACTTCAAATGATGAATTAATAAAAAAATGAGCCAAATAATACTTTGTATAATAAAAAAAAATTTTTTGTTCATAAAAGTAATCCATGACTTAGACCTCCGCGGTTACAATGTTGCAATTCAACCTCATGTATCAACAAAAAATAATTTATTTTCAAAAGCTAATGGTAGTATTAAAAATCTGCATCTATTACTTTTCCAAACGACGATACTGGGCATATCACTATTTCTCATAATGAACAGACTACATTTAATTCAATATCACCCAGAAATACCACCCACCCATGGTGTCGTGTAAAATTAATTGAAAATTGTGTCATGGGTTGCGATAATTTTTTTTATTTTCGTAAGTTATGTTTTTTTTTTAATTTGAGAGCTTTACCACGGTTTTTGTTTCAATTTTATAATTAATTTCAATTATCATTTACACATAGATTTTTTTATGTTTACATAATGAAAGATCATGGCAAATAACTGAGTAGCCACGATGAAAAGAAGTATATATACCCTTTGACAAAAGAACCCTAATAAAGTTCAAACTAAAAACTCAAATAACTATGGTCGAATGTCGACCACTGGGCGCCCTTTAGTTAGTATAGATAGATGAATCACATATACTGTATTTTCTATAAACAAATTATTATAATTATTTTTTATACGTGTAGTTAGAGCAGATTATATTTTCATATTCATTAAATAAATTTCGCAGATATGAATACGCGTTTTTTTGTGTAGAGTTAAAGTTTCTTGAATATAAAAAACAAAAAAACAATTTACACTTCTTAATTGTATTCGTTAGCGTTCTTTTTGTAATTTATTATATACTGACGTAATGCGTTAAGTTTTTTGAACTTTTAGATAGATATGGAATACACGTCGGATTACTTTGTTTCTCTTTTTATACCTATTTGTCCACCCCGGGACTTTGATGGTGAGACTGGCTTCTTATTTTACTATTCCGTGAGGCGAGATAATATCGACGTGTCAAGGGCTCCGGTCAAAGGCACCGGCCTCTCCAGTGACAGGGCATCACAATACAGTCGTTTAACACGCTTATCGCATTTGGAAGCCCTCTTGACAGTTCACGTGTTTGAGAAAATAAAAGAAGAACCTTTGATTCGCTTTCGGCCGTCAATAAGAAGCTTCGTTGACGATCAAAGCGTATTCCAAAGACGACACTCGTTTCGGGATGATAAATGTGAAACATATCAGGCGAGCTAACCATATAGAGTTATTCTGTTATAGGGTCGTTTGGTTTAGACACTTATTATCCTTTCATTCAAACTTACATCAAAGATTCATTACATTTTAAATAGAAAATTTATAAGTACGATTGCTACAGTGGTCGAACTTCGACCATAAAGAAATGAAAACTATTCTATACTTCTTTTGGTGCGTTAGGGAAAAATGATAAGAGTAAATTTTACGATGCGAGCGCATACCGTTACGAAAAACCGACACCCTGAAGTTAGCTATAGTCAACATTTTGCTTCTTTGTATTAAACTTTTCAATGTATGAAATAATATTGTTAGTGTCGTTTTTTCTACAAATGTAGAATAAGGCGAAAGATAACATTTTTGAAAACATTTTTATCTCGTTACGCCAAAGAAGTATAACTTCTAACGCGTGTACATATGCACACACACATTTCTTTCGCCAATAGTAACAAAATACTAAAAATAATGACGAAAATTGGCTGAGAAACAGAGGAACATGTTCTTAACCATTTTCCCACTGCCTGTTTACATATAGATAAATATTGCAACTAGGTACTAAAATGTATATACCTTCTTTGTGATATAAACAAATACTAAACGATGTTACAATGACAAGCAATGACTATACTTATTGCATATAATAAGTAGGTATGTAGGTACATACGAAAGTGATAGTATCTGAAGGAAAACGGTCGTATGAACAATGAGAGCTGGCTGCAGATCTGTGTGGTGACGGCGCGGCGAGGCGCGACGTGCGCGAGGCGTGTCCGCGCTTCATCGATCGCAGCCTCCGACGTTCCTCGACGACGTCTGCTCCCCGACCGCGTCGCTCCCCGCTCCGACCCGCGCACGTTAGCGCCCCGACCGACTGCATTTACCACCCGCCAATACCACCCTCTCATACATATACAAAGCCCTGAAACCTACCTGTTTACCGTCGCCGTCTGATGAAAACCCATACCAAAACATATCTTGATTTCACTACTTTCTTGTTATTTTGAAAGTCATAAAAAGCCTATTTTTAAAAAACACTTACGTAATCAAGGATTAAATAATTATATATTTGTAAATTCGATAGAACTTCATGGACAGTACAACGATTTTTAAACTTTATAAGTTACATACTAGGTTTTGACGGGATTACACTGTCATCTAGTGGACTTTATATTTTACGTAATATAGTTCGGTTACTGTGCATAAGTGAAAAGAATGGCAAATAATATCACAGAGCACGAATTCAGAGATACCACAAAAATTCCCTGGAAAGTTATAACATGGGGACTATCATCTAGTTAAAACATAGAATTATGACAAAGAACTTGTAATATGATTACTTACGTAGAGTAATAGTAGGCATAGGCAGTAATAATTTAGAAGTTTGGTGGAAAATAAAAAACTAAAAAAAGAAGTTAGGTATTAATTAATATACACGAGAATTGTATGTCGGTACTTTTAACGGATTTACGATAAAAGATATATTGACAGACTGTATAAGTTGATAGATATTTCTTCGCATGAGTAAACGGACGAACCGTTCCCGCAGATTTATGTCGTTTGTAATAAGCAAATTGTAACCGGTTATTAGGGAATAAAAATTTGATTGTTTCTAATTGCCATTTCATTTATAGGTGTTGATTCGATGCCAGGAGCCTTTCGAAGTATCGGATTCCTGAAAGTGCGATTAAAGCATTTTATATCCTTTCGCGAGCGACCTGTAAATGTTATTTGTGCGCGTTAAAACCGAATAACGTTATAAATTTAATGTACGCACGATGTAACAACTCCGTTAATAAGATCGGAGAATTGTTGAACATTGTAATTCGGAATTTAGAGTATAATCATTGTGCTGTTTACGCATCTATATTATTGTAGTGATTGATTCATTTATTTATTATTAGAATTTAGGTTTTGCCCGCGGCAATGTTAAAGTGAACTGATTTTCAAAGTTTTGACCTATTGCTTCAAGTGGAACAGTACTTTTTTGGATAAGAAGTAAGTGTACCCTAGATCTTTTCTGTAAATAGGTACAATGACTTTCTTGTTGTAAATATTTATGATGAATATCGTTTTGTGTTTTATGTACTCCTTAGTTTTATCAGTAGTTAAAAAAGTCGCTTGAAAAAAATTTCATTGATGTGAATCATCTACAGGCGAGGATAAACCTGATTGTTGGCATGGTGATACAGGCTATGTCTGTGAGACGTGGCGACGCGATATCACGCGTAATCTCTCTTGCCGCACTGAGCTCGCATACCTATATCGTATTCAGTGTTGTTTACCATGTCACACATGAGTTTCACATCTGCCAGGTATCCCGTGACCGCTTAATTTTATTATTGATCGATTTTATTTGAGAAAGCGAGTATGTATAGAATTTGAAGGAGTACCATCGGTAGGTTTTTTATTTTACAAAAAGTTGTAGGTAATATTGTAAAAATGCTCAGTGACCAATCAAATATTTCAGTTGTAATTATTGTATAGATTTTAAGACAGTTTATGTTTCAATTTGTAGTCACTTTTATTCGCGGCTTCGCTCGCATTAATGTGTATTTTTTAACCGACTTCAAAAAAGGAAGATGTTCTCAATTTGACTGCATTTTTTTATATTTACCTCAGAATTGAGGACTGGTTGAACCGATTTTGATGATTCTTTTTTTATTTCAAAGCTGGTACTTCCCGTGTGGTCCTATCCGATTGGCATCGATTTCAAATATATCTCTAGGTAGCGTAAATGTTCATAGGTTTTATTTAATTTGGTTAATTTAATAAACTATTTTCCGCTTTTCAGTGCTTTACGAGTTTTTTATTGATATTGGAGTCGGTTTCTTTTTTTTAAAGTTTATTTATGAATAAAAGATACTATCTTTTCATTTTTGTACACATAACAACGTGTAAAATTTCATGATGATTGAGTAGTTAAGTTCAACAAACAAGCTCATATTCGCATTTATAATATTGGTTAAG
>JACEII010000008.1:12857785-12871812 GCA_014332785.1 Antheraea mylitta | reverse complement strand
GTAACTCGTTAGAGGTAGAGAATTAAAAAAAAATGTTCGTTGAGTTTATCATTACAAACAAAAACCGCAATATTTTTATATTACATACAAGAATATATGTATTTAAAATATCATAGAACAGAGGATTAAAATATTTCTTTTATTCACGTTCAATTCACATTTTAAATACTATAAGACATGACAAGCACTTTCATTGAGTTTAAGCCCGCAAATTCGCTCGCGTTACTGTAGCTTTGAGTTATCTTTTTTCTGGATAAAAAGAACCCTCTGTCCTTTTCTGTACTACTGACAACATCTATTCAAAATTTAATGGTGATCGGTTGAATAGTTAAATCGTGAAATTGTAATAAATAAACAAACATCTACTCGCATTCGCATTTATAATCAAACAGGCGACAGCCCAAGCTGAGGTGTGCCGTGCACCCTTGAGTTACTCGCCCAAACATCCCAAATCGGCTGAGTGCCTTCAGCGCTCCCCTCAATAGTTCGGTGAAGCTGTAAAGACCTTTCCGGACAGTTCGAACAAAACATTTCGAAAAAAAAAAAGAATTTATAATATTTGTTTGGCTAGTTTTATTAGTGTTTGTATTTAAACCGTTATGTAAACAAAGATATTTTATCTTGTGCAGCGTAATTTGAAATACCTAAGTTTACTGCCTTCAAAATTGTAGGGAATTACTCAGTCTCATAATAATAAAAGTAAACAGTACATTAACATCAAAATTACTAGATGTATTCCTTGAGGCGATGTCGTTAAATTACGTCGTATGTGGTCGTAATTTTTCACCAATTTTAATTAGTATAGCTTGTAAATGTGCTTGTTGAGATATAATTTTTTTACGATAGCTTCTTCGTTTCGCTTGTAAGTTGAATCGCTAATTACACCACGAAATGAGCTTACAAAGGACTGTCAATTGGAAATTGCGTAATGTGAAGTGAGAACATAGAATGTTAAGGGGATTGCTCACACAGCCCTGTGATTTTCATATCATATTTCTTAAGGGGATTGCTCACACAGCCCTGTTGTCTTCATATGATATTCCATATTTTATTTTTAGGCTTAATATATGTAAAATAAATTATTGCTATCGTATATGGCGCGGTGTATATTTACTTACCCCTGAAAAAAGTTAAAATAATCGTGTGAGAAGGTGTATTATTAGTTAAGTTGTTATATCCAGGAAAGTAGGTACTCAATTCCACTTGTTTGAAATTATAGTAAATGCATACATAACATAGATAAATTATTCGGACCCTTCAAATTATTCGAATATTTAATAATAAGGAAGAAAAAGATACGAAATTTCCCAATTAATTTTATTTGCATAAAAACTTAAAACTTTAGTGTGAAACGTAAAAGTATGAAATTTCGTATTTATTATAAATTTTCAAACTAGTGTCATTTGTATTTATATTTTTTTTCCTATAATTATTAGCTTAATAATTCTCCCTTATTTTTAAATATTCGAATAGTTCGAATAATTTAAATAGTTCGATCCATTTGTTTGGATCGAATAGTTTGAGCAATTCCAATACTTCGCATTGT
Source organism: Antheraea mylitta (assembly GCA_014332785.1). Taxonomy (NCBI): domain Eukaryota; kingdom Metazoa; phylum Arthropoda; class Insecta; order Lepidoptera; family Saturniidae; genus Antheraea; species Antheraea mylitta. Next base: position 12,870,266 of record JACEII010000008.1, on the reverse strand, counting down.
TCAAAACTTTGATTCGAATTTCTAATGGAATTAATCGGTTCGATTTCCTATCAAATAATTCGTTAATTCGAATATTCGCACATCCTTGATTATAAGACGCATTTTACTTTTGTCATAAAGTCTTGACTCTATACTAACACGTGTCTATATTTGGTTTGAACATCGAAATTCAAAAAATATTTTACAATCTTTATTTTATCACATGTCTAGTTTCTAAAGTTTGAATTATTTACATCTTGCCGCTACAAGCGATTAAAATAAATTCACTTTGTATCCGGCTACCCATAATATTAATGAAATACGTACATAATATTCAAGTTCTTGCTGAAATTAAATTGCGATATTACAATAATTGAAGCAACCTATGGACTAGAAGTTGCTTATTCAAATTTATTATTATAAAGGTGTTCTAAACTTGACCCAATTATGTACAAACCTAAATCGTTTGACCACGAACAGTGTACTTATAAATCTATTTTACAAATTATCTTAAAATACGACTCGGGTCTATAGAATCAATTTAAAACAATTATCATGTCAATGTTTGAATAGTTAATTGTTTAACGAGGCATTGACCGTCTAAACTTGTTACTTTTTCTTTAATTCTACATTTTTACATGTATGTAATTCTCACATATAACCCAAACATACAAACAATTAAATTTGATCCTGATTAATATTAATGGCACAGTATAAATATAAGAGACAATATGGAAACTATCTATAAACGCTCGTATCGGTACACTTACACAAGCATAAGCATTGACGAGACCCCTTAGCGGATGTCGAGGCGCTGTTTATAGAGCTTTTAAAATCTCTCGTCGATTCGCATGCGTTTGTAGGTAGTTTCCGTACTGGTTTATCATATTTATACTGTGTTAATGCAGTCATTTTATCAAATTAGCTGTTTCTTCAGTGAGTGTATTCCATAATATCTTATTAAACACCTGCGGGCCAGGCGGGAGTTGTCCGGCCTTGATAATAAAAAACCTTGACAAATGATATACTTAAACCTTTCTCATGAGTAACTTTATATACTGGCGAAAACCGCATAAAAAACCCTTCAGTAGTTTTTGAGTTTATCGCGAACAGACAGACAGACGTGGCAGAGGATTTTGTTTATAATATGTAGTAATACCAACATATATTCTGTTCAAACTAAGGACAGGTATTAAGTCTTGCCTGACTGAATTTAACCGGACACATGAACAATGTCAACAAAGAGATAATTGTAATTGCTTCTAATGCTTTCAAACCTATTCGATGAAATAAGACCTCTCAGCCAGTATTCTTTGCACGTTACAATTTTATTAGTCAATGTTAAAAAGTAGTCCGGTGAAGCTGTTAAGATCTTGCCAACGTATAATACGCTAAAAAAAAATCATTGGTGAAAAATGTATACGTGAGTGAAAGAGAATAACATTTTGTGCCGACCCTACTTAATCTATACTATACTGGTATTGAGCAGGAGAGTTTGTTTATTTGGTTGAACGCGCTTCTCTCAGTAACTATGGGCCCGATTAGAAAAATTCTTTCAGAGATAGATGGCTCATTCATTAAGGAAGACTATAGGCTATATATCATCACGCTAAGATCAATAGAGGCGAAGCACTAATGAAGAATGTTTCACAATGGTTTTTTTTTCTTTTGAGAGCTTGCGCTGCTTGTTTGCGTTAGCCCAACCTAACTGTTCCACGCGGACGAAGTTGCGGCAAGAAGCTAATGTTGAATAAGAAGAATTAAATAAGTTTTATCGAATTCATACTCATATATATACATAACTAGCAGTGATCGAAAGAGAGTCGTTGATGAGTAGTATAAAAAGTAGTTGCCAGAACATAGGTATTTGTCAAAGCATCTTGGCTGAATCCTGTTCGGGTGACGCTAGGAAGCTGTATGATCTGATAATGGTATCTCATCAGCGCCTCTCATGATAGAGCTAGTAAGATTGGGGAACAATGGGGCTGGTATGTTCGGTGGAATAAAAGCCCCTTTAAACTAAGTATAATTAAAAAAAAAAAACTAGCAGTGTCCGCGAACTCCGTTAAAGTATATTAGGATATACTTTTTTTTCATAAGAACCTTCTCCTGACAATATCTAACACTACAAAAAAAGAATTAGCGAAATTGGATTAGCCGTTCTAGAGATTTGCGCTTAGCAACTCATTCAGCGATTCATTTTTATATTATAAATACATACATTATTATACACATCTATTAACTTGAATAAAAGAAGTAATAATACAAAAGCTCATATAATATGAAAAAAATATTATGTATGCAAAATAAATATTGCAATTTATAGACAGATAATTGCAACATCACAAATTCAAGGCGAAACACAGTTAAATGACAACAGTAGGCGAACTGTAGTATATTTTAAAAGAATGTAGGTTAAACGAGCTCAATCTTGAATCGAATCGATATCAAGATATAATTTATATTCAAAACTCAACTTTAATATTTCTTATATTTTACGAGGTTGAAAAACCAACAGATTAACAGTTTATAAATATGAATAAAATTTAGATATAATGTTTGTGTCGTCGCGATCCGCTTTGCGAGATTGATAATAATTCTTATTTAAATTACATATAGCGGTATCATCTTAATATTGTTTACTGTTAATAATTGAAACGTGAACAGTAAGTTAATTTATGATACTTTTATCTGTTCTTGTTCTATTTATTGAAGTTATACTTCTATTGGCGCGTTAGGGAAAAATGATAAGAGTAAATTTTACGATACGTACGCTCACCGTCACGAAAAACCGACACCATAAAGTTAGCTATAGTCAACATTTTGTTTCTTTGTATTTGTTGTTTGTATTAAAACTTTCAATGTACTAAATGCCTTTTTTATATTGTTAGTGTCGTTTTTTCTATAAACATAGAATAAGGCGAAAAAAAATTTTTGAAAAGATTCCTATCTTGTTACGCCAAAGAAGTATAACTTCTAACGCGTGTACATGAGTACACGCACAAACTTTTTTTTTAGTATACTATTTGTCAAAAGCATTATGAGTTGTTCAAAGGAAAAAATAAATCATGAATTTTGTCTCGACTGCGAATAGGTGAATTGTTTTTCGAGTGCATGTAAATATATTTTTTCTAATCTAAATGTAGCCAAAACAGTATACTCGATTTTATTATATAGGTTGTCGATAATTCACCTTAATTTTGCGAATGACATACATTATACAGCTCTCCACAGTTGATGTATCGAGACAATTTAATGATAAATTTCAATTTTAGATGTCTGTGTTATCCTTATATGTAAATTTCTTCTGTACGTGTGTATGTCACTGAACTTCTAAACGGTTGGATCGATTTTGATGAAATTTTGTGTGGGTGTTCCAGTGGATCCGAGAATGGTTTAGATTGGACCCGGTAGGTGGGGTTGTGGTAGAGTTTTAGGATTCTTATTGTTACCAAAGCAGAAAACCGTCGGCCGGAACCGCTAGTTTTATATTAAATTTTTGACTGTATTAAGCGCAAGTTCGAACTTAAGACTACATTCAGAGCTGCCAAGAAGTTTGTCGTCGACTGTACTGAATATGAAAGCTATAAATAATAAATGTAAATAAAGTAGGTTTTATATTAATTGAGTGATCAAGTCATTTTTGATCATAGGTGTACCTTATTTATACTGTTTTTCTTGACGAGGTTTTATTTATCTTTACTAATTACGTTAATTATTTTATTCCTTCTAAAGATGATATAAACCCAACTAGATCTAAAGCATATGCTAATAAAACAAACAAATTAACAATGATTTACTATACAAATCAGTGACATTTACTAGTATTAGGACATTTACGATGGGTGTGAATGTAATAACTTTACCTTAGTAAAGTGATGTACATATTTTAAACTCGATACGTTGCCGTGTTTATTATGACGAAGTACTAAAATAAGCAAGTTAATGTTGACGTAGAGTATTATTTATTGTGATCATATATGTGTTTGCTATAGATATAGATAATATAAATTGTAAATTCGATATATTTTAATATAATTTGTGGATTTGTATAATAGTCGTAGTGGCCGAATTAGTTTATAGCAGGTGTGTACTAACGGATTTTTCTTTTTTTGCGACCAGTATTTTTTTTTAATTTTTGCGACACCTTAGTACACGAGCCAGCAACGTTGGCAGAAGAAGAATTTTAGAATAGATGGTTCTGTAATATACATATATTATATATATTTAATATATATATACATTTTTTTATATCAAAGGAGGCAAACGAAACGGTGGATCATCAGATGTTAAGTGATCACCACCGTCCATAAACACCAGCAACATCAGAGGACTCGCAAGTGCGTTGCCAGCCTGTGTTGGTGGGGAAAGGGGGAGGTGGGACTCCGGCGCTCTCACTGACCGAACGAAACGCAACAATGTAAGCACGGTTACTTCACGTCTGTTTTCTGCGAGAGGGTGGTACTACGCTGGGCGAGCTGACCCATTCATGCTGAAACCAATAATAGCTTCAGCGTGGCTCTACCACCTACAAATTTCTATTGTTGTGTTTGTTTCAATGAAGACAATAGCCTAAGGCGAGGTGCTCCTTGCGCTTTTGTGGTATTTCTCATACGATTGAGTGGCATAAGTGCTCGTCTAAACAAGTCTTGTGAAACTGTAAAGATCCGTTAGGCCATCAGTGTAACTTGAAAATTGTTGGATTTTAGTGCTAAATAAATTCCAACTTAAATGTAATCCGTGAATTGAATATTACCATAAATAGAATTTAACGCGAGAATGTCGTAGGCGCAGCTCATTTGCAAGTACTAGGAGGTGCTTACGCAATTTATTGTTTGTCGGTCAGATCGCCGTTTACGCAGTGTCTGGGTATTTACAGTTAATGTAGTAATAATTGAGCTAGGTATCAGCGAGACCATTACTTTAAGTTGATGAAATAATTGCGGCCTTGTCGACAGCCGAGAAGTTTACAACTCTTGAGTATCCTGTTATTTATTTATTTAAACCGAAAAATAATTTATTTTTACAGCACAACTAGCATAAATATACTATAGGTTCATATTTGAAATAGACCAATTCTACTAGTTTTTGAATAAAAATATATACGCTTTTCATTAATTTTATTTATAACATTAGTATTATAAAAAAAAAAAAAAAACAGAATAAACCAATGCAGATATTTTGCTACAATATCTACTAAGAAAAAAAAGTGTGTGTGTACTTTGTACACGCGTTACAAGTTATACTTCTTTGACGTAACAAGATAAAAATCTTTTCAAAAATTTTATATTTCGCCTTATTCTACGTTTGTAGAAAAAACGACACTAACAATAGAAAAGGGTATTTAATACATTGAAAGTTTTAATGCAAAGAAATACAAACAACAAATACACAAGAAACACAATGTTGACTATAGCTAACTTCAAGGTGTCGGTTTTTGGTGACGGTGTGGGCGTGCATCGTAAAATTTACTCTCATCATTTTTCCCTAACACACCAATAGAAGTATAACTTCAATATCACATATGATAAAAACAATAGATTTCATGAACATAACAAATACAATAAAACACGTACATTTAAATTTAAGTATATACTCATAAATAAACATATAAATATTTATTCTAAGATAAGATTACCAAAAGACCGTTTAGAAAGGATAATAGTTTTTTATCCCGCGCAATTAGTTTGTCATTTTTCCTGTAACTATTTACAAGATTAGATAAGATATATATAGGCTGAGAAAGAAATAACCCTCAATCGCCATTGTGTGTTAAATGTGGAGTGAAGTAAAATTAAATCGTGAGTAATCGTAATCAAATATATTAATGTGCCTAGTGGTTACATTGTAGTTTAGAATTCATAGCTTTTACCTTGTATTAGCTGTTTACAAACATTACCAAAACTCTAAACCAATATCAAGATAATATTTCCACGTAGCATGCGATATGTTCACTGTTTGGTTATATTTGATTACTCTGGCGGACTATGATTAAAACGAGAAGGCCTAGTAATAAAACTATAAATTTGACTAAGAACTGATACTAAATTAAGTGTATTTGATAGTGTTATTTTTTATTATTATGTTAAGATATGTTATGAAGTTACTGATGCTTATATGCGTCAGAATCTAGTGATTATTCTATTTACAATGATATATGCACCTTAGAAACATAACACTTCAACAATATATCTGACATCTTATTTTTTTTCTACCCATGTCTTCTACATAGCGTTATGACGTCATGGCAAATTCATACTTAAATGATGATTATTTATTTATAAAATATGTAAATGATTCCATACTTTACTATTTCGTATTAAACTTAGTTTCTACGTTTACGAATCATGGATATGTCTTTGTTAAGTTGTAAAATATTATAATAAGTTACATTGTAGAGGTCATTGTTTTATAATAGCATAAATAAAATAGTATGATTACTTCATTTATTTCCAAAGTGCTTGTCTGTTTATTTGACTTCTTTAGAGCGAATTTCTTTCAAAAGAAGTTTTATCAAATTTCTACATTTTAGGTGGGTTTTGAGACACTGTTAAATAGCTGCTTACCTTCCGGAATAGTTATGGGTATTTCAAATTATGTCATGTTATTATGTGATGTTTCCATTGATGATAAAGCTAATAAAAAAGCATAATAATCTTTATTGATTTTTCGACCAAGTTATTAACGACTTTTAAATTTATTAAAGTAAAGTGTAAAGTTGCTTAACGATATCGGAGAGAATTTGTAGCAGATAGCGAAAGGACAAGATGAGACGGCCATTAGCGAAATGAAGCCATTAGGAGCGTGTAAAACAGTTAACTACAGTATAATCTCTGCCTGAGGTGGCGCTCTCAAGATATTTCCGACGATTATAATGAACACAGATAATTAGTGAATATTCCCCTCTCTACAATATCTAAATACAGAATAACTGTCAGTCATTTCATTTGGTTGTGTTAGTCCTATTTCAATATTTACAAAAAACTTCAATAAACGCTGCGCGACTATTTTTGAAAGAGACTGTTTAAGATCAGATATTTCTCAGGTTTTCTTCAGAGTTATATCTCAGGATCTCGGAAACGGCGTCAGCAATTTTCGTGAAATTTAGTATGTAAGTGGTTTCGGGGACGATAAATCGATCTAGCTAGATTACATTCATAGAATTTTTTTTTATCTGAATTTTCAGGCAATGAAAAAATATAGCTAGAATATAAAGGTAAATTTCGCCGCCGCTGTCAAAATAAAAATAGCTCAGATGGAAATCGGCTGCTTGAAAAATCCGTCTAACCCCAGTTCGAATCCGAGTGACAGCAAAAGAGATAATTTTTTTATACTAATTTTGTGAGGCAAACCTAACAGTTTATTTTAATTTAAAAATGTTTTTTTAAAGAACCAAACTAGGCTCGGTCGTCCTGGTACTGTATTTAAATGCTAGCATTTTACTATAATGTTCCTAGCCTAATATTGATCCTAGATTCTGGGCTATGGAATTTAAGCTTACGGAATATGTCAACAGATACATACACGTATTCAAAATTAGTTAAGCAAGGGCCAGGATATATCTTACCAGCATTCTAAACATACGAGTTGTTCTTGTCCATCATTAGCTTAATTGTAGGGAAGAAATTCACGTACTTTGTAGAATATTAATCCTTTTATTTCTTCATATAATAATTTTTAAGGTATCTCTCAATGGTTTTTAAGTTCTAAAGGTGCTGTTAGTTGATGACAGCTATCAGATTGTAACCTATATTGTCGCTTACAGTCTCGCATACAACAGAATTTAAATAATATGCTCCCTTTGTTACACAAAGTCTCTTAGTTCGATGTTTACCATGTTGTTTGTAACGGCGTATTATTTACATTTATTAGTAATACATTAAAAAGTAATTAACCGTCTTAGTGTACACGTAGCGATAATGATCATCGACCTTTAACGTATGAGAAATAACTCTGCCTGGGTATGTTAGTTAAAGGATAGTAGCTGCCGCCAGTGACGACGCGGTGACTGCATGTCTGCTCGAAGTATTTAATAGAAAAAAAAAACACGGTTTTTACGGAATTATATTGAAATGGTATTTTTCTTGAACATTTATTGCGTAAATTGTCATTTATTGATAATTCGATATATTTTTCCGTTTGTATAATTAAGTAAAATTATTGAAAATGCTTTATATTAATTGTATCACTGATATCAAAGACTATCACTGTTAACAATTGTTACCATTTTACATACTACTTACTATTTTTGCTCGAGGTTTCGCTCTTGTTATTGTAATTTTGACCTATCCCTAGGGAAAAGTACTTTTTTCTGTATAAAAGTTATGTCAAATGTCATTTTCTGGACACCGAACAACGTGTGTGCAAACTTTCATGATGATCGGTCCTGTAATTAAGGCGTAAAAGCACAGTATAAATATGAAAGACAGTACGGAAACTACGAACAAACGTTCGAAGACGGCACACTCACACAACATGCGCATCGACGAGTTTTTTTTTCTCGAACTGACTACGCTATTGACTTAGCAAAGTCTTAACAGCTTCACCGGACTACTATGGCGAGCGCTTAGAGCACTCAGCCGACTTTATTTGATAACTAACTTAAGGGTGCACGGCACACCTCGGCTTGGGCTGTTGCCTGATACGTGCAATTCGCGACCTATCTGAGCTGATCCAAGCTAACTATTCATACATATATGAGTTGTTGGAACATATATGTGTACCAAGCATACATACCTCAACAACTCTTGTATATATTTCGTATCGGATAATTTTCTAAACTGTTTCTGTTCGATAAGGGAAATAAACAAAACCCTTCCACTTTTATGTGTAAGCGTGTGTGCGTGCACGTGTGTGGGGGTGTTATGTGTAATGTTGTTGCAGTGATGTAAGATATTGTGTAATTGTATCGCGCGAGCAGCGCACTTAAGGGCTCCACGTTGAAGGTACGGACCTAGGCTTGAGCCGCTGCCAAGTGGGGCTTAATATGGTGTGCTGGAGCAAAATTCGAGCAAATTCGACGTGAGGTCTTGAAACGAATTCTATGTACAGCACCGCGAAAACCGCTTAGCGGTCTCGTCGATGCGCATGTTTGTGTGAGTGTGCCGATGCGAGCGTTTATAGGTAGTTTTCATACTGTCTGTTACGTGTACTGTGGTAAAAGCGTAACAAAATAATTCATATTAAATTTATAATATTTGTAAGAATAATAATTGTGTCCGCAGCAAGCCTTTACTTTGTTATTATTAGTAGTAATTACTGCAGCACTATCTAGTGTCGACTTTTAACAAATGAATATCATGAAAATGTTGTGTGTTCAAACATTGAATCATACAATTTTCATGACGATATACCAAACGGCTTAGAAGTTTTTTGGATATGTATATATGTACTAATTTCCATTTTTATATTATATACCTACATAGAAGACAATTTTATTGTTATCACTTTTTCTTGGCTAATATAATTAATGCTCATAGGTGCGTGAACATTTTTATATCGGTACAATATTTTAAAATAGTAGATATGCGTAGTAATTTGCGTGTGAGGCCTTTCAATAAACGTGTGTGTTTAATATAACCTTCATGTTATTAAATTAATAATCACGTGAATAAAGTCACCGGTAACAGTTTGTTCTTTATAAACACTACCTAATTTACTTTCATTTTCAATTAATATATCAGCAATTAAATAACATTAACGCTTGTTAAATTTCTTTGTATTCGATTGGCATATCCATGAAATACATTACAATTTTTCAAACGTGTCCTGACACGCGAGTTGATCGTGCATTGTGTTAGTAGAAATCGTTTAATTATAAGTTGTCGCTTGAATTCTTAGTAAGCGACAATAAAATTGTTACTTCGTGTTGCGTGGTAAAGTATTCTGAGTTTCCTTATTACGGGTTGTACAATGATACTGAAAATAGTTGATAAAACTTGGTTTTAGTTTATACGTATACTAGATAAATTCTGCCCCTTCGTTGGACATTAAAAAAATTGGAAAGGGTCAATCGAATCTCAAACATATACGGTGTTATTACAAAAAAGTTATATACGTATTGAATACTTGCTTAAAAAGGTTTCGTACTAAATGCATCGCTCTCGCCTGAGGCAAGTTCGCATTATCCTTTTTCGTAAGTCTAACTCAACCTGACCAAACTTAACCAAAGCGAGACAAAAGAGCAAGATGGCGAATATTCAGCGATCGCAGTGGGTTTAATACTAAACATTTTAAGCAAATATTCTATACGTATTTAACTTTTTGTAATAACACCGAAGTAGTCTGGAACCATCTACAAAAGATTCCGCATCGAATTGTCATAATTCTATGCTGATATTTTCAGTAGTTTCGATGTGATTGCACCTCAAAGGACCTATATTTTCATTATACATACTAGTAGTACGCCCCGGCCTCATACACAGTTGTATTTACGAAGAAAATGGATCAATACTTTCGTTTAGGGTTGAGTGCCTTAAGCGCTCGCCTTAGTAGTCCGGGGAAGCTGTTAAGGCCTTGTTAGATCAATAGCGTAGTCAGTTCGAAAAAACTTCCGTTTAGAGTTCGACCTTGTCACAGTATATACATAAGAGACAGTACGGAAACTAACTATAAACGCTCGTACCGGCACACTCGCACAAACATGCACATCGACGAGACCTCAAAGCAGTTTTCGCGGTGCTGTACACGGAATACCTTTTAAAACCTCTCGTTGATGCGCATGTTGGTATGAGTGTGCCGTTTTCATGCGATTGTAGGTATCTCATATTTATATTGCGACCATGTACCAATCTTTATGGGCGACTAAACAGCTGAACATCATCTGCCATTATTTTTAAAGATCTCCTTACTGTCTTCTGTTCCACTCATTCAGCCTCTTTTTCTTAGGGAACTTTTTAAATAAATTTTTACACTTTTCCGTATGACTTTTAAACATTTTTTTTTTCATACAAATTTCGTTCTGGCAATTAAAACAACAACATCAAGAATTAATCAAATATTATGAAACGATGCGCTTATATATATTCCGCAATCGATTGTTATCTATATATATTGAACGGGTAGTGTCTAAGGTTTTATTCATGACAATATACACTTTCATTATTTCTATGACTCGAGACTACATTCGTGGTTATAACTAGGCACATCCATGCAACTCCGTCTATGATTATATACCCTGGTATGTTTCAAGGATAATCTATCTATATCCTCGTTATAACCAGATAATTTATACATATTATGAAAACTTTTAGTACTTTTAATTTCGTAAGTTCAAGCGCCATGCCAAGCCGATATTTAGGGAGATCAATATGCAAACGATGGTGATGGTGATAGTAATTGTGATGGTGATGGTCTGGAAATGACGCCATTGTCTGTACATCCGCCTAAAATGAATATAGAAATTGTAAAAATGTGTATGATGAGAATTTAAACCAGATCGATTTTTCTTATCGGTTCTTTTCGAAGACTAGATTGTTGTTGGATTGTTTTCCGACCCCGCGGTTATGACCATCATAAGTGCCTTCTTAATAAACTAAACTAAGTAAACCTGTAGTTCGGTAAAGCTGTTAAGACATTGCTAGGTCAGTAGCGTAGTCAATGAAAAAAAAACGAAGTAATTTTGAGTTTCAGTATGTAATTCACTGTTTTATATTGCGGCAGACGACACTGATGCGATCAACATACCAATAGTTGCTAAAAATTACTTTCATAGTACTATAACTCTTTGAGAAATGATTTATAACTTCTTGAAATTTAATATTTTCTAAATTATGAAAAAGACTTTATATTATTATAATGTTGCATGCAAAATACGAGGGAAGCCTATTTCTGCTTTTGACAGCGTTATAAATTTATATTAGGTCAATTGGTACTTTGTCCAAAGCCACACCGTCGAATTAACATAACGGTCGTTGTGTTTACGTGAAGGCCCTCCCGTCTAAACACATAGATTTTTAGACATTTAAGAATGTTAACATTGAATTGATAAGTCTGTTTTAATGTAGAGTGTAAACATGTAAAATATGGCTATTTTATATAATTATATCGAATTTTCTTTACCTTTTTTTTTCGAACTGACTACGCTATTGACCTAGCAAGGTCTTAACAGCTTCACCGAACTACTAAGGCGAGCGCTTAAGGCACTCAGGCGATATTTTTTTAGGACAACTAGCTCAAGGGTGCTCGGCACACCTCGGCTTGGCTGTTGCCTGTTACATGCAAACTCGCGACCTATCTTAGCTAACCTAGCTAACTATTCATATATGTATGAGTCGTTGAAACGTATTTGTGTACCAAGCATACACGCCTCAACAACCCCTATGTTGCCTTCATTAGCATTGTAGAAGTAATTCTAAAACAAAAACAACGGACATCCGTATGTGATTAACTTTTTTAAATACGCGAACTTATCTTAATACAGTATACTATAGGTAAAATAAAGTTAGTTATATGAAGTGCCCAGTTCCTTAAAGGGAAGTAGAACCCACGCAAGTCTCAATTG
>JACEII010000008.1:12729509-12852785 GCA_014332785.1 Antheraea mylitta | reverse complement strand
CTAGAATATATACTATTAGATTTGAAAAAAGACTTTGAAGTTAGACATGCTTTCTTTTTGTAGGCATTATCAAGCTCTAGAACTCAATCATATATCTCTCATCGTTAAGGCAGTGTTCATGAGAAACGTTTTGGTTCAACCGTTTTTTATCCGATTTACTTTGCAAATCCTACTACGTTAAACAACGCTTTTCCTTTTTCGGGTTAATATATACCCTATTCGCAAATAACATGGCTTTCTACTCATAAAAAAAATTCAAAATCGGTTCAATAGATCCAGAGCTTATACCCCCTCAACGTCACAAATTCACAAACTTTACCTCTTTATAATATTAGTATAGATTGTTAATCAGATGTTCTGTTCTTAACGAATCTCTTTAGTACGATTATTTAAAAGGGGCTCTGTTAAGGCAGTATTAATAAGAAAATAATAACAGAGTCAATAATTTTCTCGGAGAAATTTAACATTTAAATAATTACGTATATGTAAATAATACTAAAATGAAAGCTAATTTACTGGCAATTCATAATAATTCTTGTTTTGGGTATATGTCATGTTATTATTTATTAATAATCGTGTATTAAAATAATAGTAAGACATTTTTAACATCAACTTTAATGCGAAAACACTTTAGAATTTTTAATTAGCAACGCGTCACCCGCTCGTACGTCGGCTCCCCGCGGTGCGGCTACTTTACACACATTGCCATCGAATCGTTAACAAAACGTCACTTTTCACAATATTTATGTCTCCATTATTTTTCATGTACTACAACATCGTAAAGTAAAATCCCACGTTGCAGATAAAATAGATTGCTTTAATCATATGTTGAGTTGAAACTCATCATTTTGGTTTTCTCCAGGAATATCCATAATAATTAAGATTTAAAAGTTTCTACATTTATTCAATATTTTTTTATACTTTTATGTGACAAATTATGATGTTTCTAGCCGAGGGTTATTTATAGGGTTTAGTTATAATTAAATATTTTCAGATCATTGGGGGATACATTTTTAAAAATCCTTCATGCTCAGCTATTCTCTTTTAACTTTATTTTTGGCAATCAATCTTTCAGATTATTACTACCATTGTCACGTAGTCAATAATATTACAAATGTCGTACGATCACTTCAGTATTAAGCTTCGTGTGAATCAATATTCTTACAAGATGGAGGATCCCTTGCTAGAACCTTCCAGGGACTTTTTGTGGTATCTCAGAATTTCATGCTCCGTGGTATTATTTTCAATTCACTTCACTTATGCACAATAAACTAACTATATTACGTAAAACACCACCAAATTTACAAAATATAGAGTCAAATAACACAAGATTATGAGCCATATCATAGAATGATTTCCTGAAGTTTGATATTCCTAGACCTATTGGTTTAAGCTGTGTCTTGTCAATAATTCGGTCTTTACAGTTTTATTAATTAGATACGTTAATTTAAACCGCATAATAAGTAGCAATAACGAGTCAAACGACGTCTTTAACGAGACATTTAACAGAAAAATTAGTTAATAAAAGGAGAGATCCATTTCGCACGATTACCCGAGAGACGACAAAATATGTCAAGTGTCATATTTATTATTTACAGAAGAATTAAAATGGCAGACTGACAGGTGACAGGTTCCTTCATCCACGCACGCGGTGGCCACGCTCTGCGAGTTTTTTATAGTATGCAAGTCGTGTCTAACCTGTTGGAATTTTAAATATTTTATTGCCTTTATTCGTTTTCACACGAGGCTGCCGATGTAACTGGATATTTTGTTTTGAATGGCGAGATTAGCCGGTCGGTGTGACGTACAAACAGCGCCTCGCGTTCCCGCCTCGTGCCGACGCGACGCGACGTAACGAGATGTTTGAACGACAGGCAACTGACAAGTCACGTGCCACTTTATGCCACTCTGGTATCATTTGAACTATTTGTGTATACGATAGTATACGATGTTACTTAAACGTACATTAATGACTTTTTACAGGTCATTTAAATTAGTTTTTGGGGTGGTAGAGTCACGCTGAAGCTATTATTGATTTCAGCATGATTTGGTCGGCTCGTTCGGGGCAGTACCATCCTTTCACAGAAAACCGACGTGAAGTAATAGTGCTTGCATTGTTGCATTTCGTTCGGTCAGTGACAGCGCTGGAGGCCCACCTTCACTCCCCTCCCCTCTCCTCTTCCCCAATTCCTCCATGCCCCCAAACATAGGCTGGCAATGACTCCCCTGGTGTTGCTAGTGTCTATGAACGGCGTTGATTACTTAACATCAGGTGAACCGCCTGTTCATTTGCCTCCTATTGTATAACATAAAAAAAGTTTTTTAAAATATTTCGGAACAAATATTTTCACTTATGCAGTGCGAACGAATCTTTTTAGGGACAGAAGGAAATACACAAATTAAAACAATAGTGTGTTTTTCGACGGTGCAATATTAATTGAAACGAAAGTATTAGATATGTATTATGTATATAAAGTATTACATTTATTTTTGAACAAGACTATATAAGTTAAATATTGATTAGTATTGATCGTTTAACACTTCAGAGTTAAATCAAGGTAATAAATCTCAAAGACTCTAAAACAAGTAGCATTTTAATAGGTTTTGCGACTGCATGATATTTCAAAATGGAGTATTGTATTTAATTTCCAAGTGCATTAGTACACAAATTACTTTAACCTTCTAGATAATGAAATACAAATATTTCTACATAAGTAATAACAATCAATGTTAAACATAAATTATATGAAGGAATTTGTTCGTCAAGTATGAATAGAGAAATAGACATGTGATCACTTTGGTATTCATGGTTATTAATAGTTCAAGTGACTGAAAACGACGGGAATGAATTAACGTTGTACATATAGAATGTCTTAATGCTGAGATATTTTTAAGTTGATATTAAATCTATAATGGCTTCTAAAATTGTACAGTAACATTGCGTATAGTATTTACTTGAGATATATTTTTTGAATATGTCTACATTTAATTTGTTCATATATTAAATGTAATTGAACGTGGAAGGTCAGATTTTGAACAAAGTCATTCTCTACTGAAACATATTATAATTGGAAATAGTTTAATTGTTAGACTTAGATAACAGACGTATTAGATATTTTAGATTTTAACTGTGTAAATTACAAACATATTCCATTCAATTAGTAAACTATAGTTAACTATATCTATTCTACTGCGCCGTGGTACACAGTTGAAAAATATTACAGTAAGTATACAGTTTATTTTTAAGACGCGTCAAAGTGTCTCAATTTACAATTTCATCAAATATATTTTATTTAGTGGTCCACAAAACTGACTACAATCTAGTTATATACTTAGAAATGAAGAATATTGAAAAATCAATCGATGGTTGCACTCTTCTGGATGTGGATATAGCATGTGCATAAGATAAAGTAAAAGACATTAAGCGGTATAAAAATTAAATAAATTAATCCATTATAGAATGGAGATCCTAGAAATTACATTAGTTAAGCGTTTTTTTATATTATTTATATGTTTAATAAAAATCAAGTCTCTGTATGAAAATAAGGTTTTTTTACTGATTGGATATGAAAGTACACAGCTACCGATACCAAAAATGTATTAAAAAATAATGTCTATCATGTTACTGTAGGTGGCGTGCGTTTTGTACTTATAATTGTTTTTGAAAGAGCATTTCTATAATTATACATGTTCTCACAGTTTTATATTTCTTTAATACAATTTATACAACGCTTGCGGAGCCGCGAATAAAAGCATTATAATACTTTTGTAAGCTATTGTTTCACTGAAATTATATGCCGTACAGAACAGCTTCGATCTGCATTAAATTTGCAATGTCATTAATGCATCTGATTGGATAAGTATTACTAATTATATTTGTCAAAATAGCATCAGTAATAACCTATTATTTTTTAATGATATGTAAGAGATAAAAATGTAGGTTCTTTTAGTGGATCGTGTTTTTTTTTCTTTTCTCGAACTGACTACGCTATTGACCTAGAAAGGTTTTAACAGCTTCACCGGACTACTAAGGCAAGCGCTTAAGGCACTCAGCCGATTTTATTTGACAACTAGCTCAAAGGTGCACGGCACTCGTCGGCGTGGATCGTGTACTTTCGCGTAGGTATTCTGTGATTAATTATTTTGATGAATCTCAGAAAGTTTAAGAAGCTTTATTAATGTAAGTGCCCGAAAACTCCTTATGACTTCATTAAGTTTCGCCCACTTTTTTCTACATTGTATTAAAATATGATATATGTACATTTATTGTACATACAATTTATAGTGGTAGTGGTTATAATTTGTAGGGTAGAGCCACGCTGAAGCTATTATTGGTTTCAGCCTCAATGGGTCGGCTCTTCCGGGGTAGCACCACCCTCTCACAGAAAACTGAAGTGAAGTAACAGTGCTTATATTGTTATGTTTCGTTCGGTCAGTGAGAGCGCCGGAGACCTATCTCTCCTCCACTCTCCTTTTATCTTCCTTCTCCTCCCCCTTTCTCTCCATTCCCGCAAACACAGGCTTGCCACGCACTTGCGACTCGTCTGGGGTTGCTAGTGTCTATGGACGGCGGTGATCGCTTAACAACAGGTGACCCACATGTTCGTTTGCCTCCTATATGACATAAAAAAAATACAAAACTTACTGAATAATTTGCCTAAAAACAAGTCCTCTGGACTGTATCAAAACCGTTGTGTAATTTAGACGAACTAAGGAAGCACATACAAACACGATATTGTTATATCGTAATTTTATATGTAAATATATCATTATCTGTTGATCAATATACGATTAATTATATATTCACAATAATTCATAGTTCTCATTTCATACACATGCAATGTACAGTGAGATCCTATCGGCTACTAAAAAACCGTTTACAATTAATACACTTCAGTTATTACGTGAACTGATGTACTAGATGCCGCTTGTATTTATTTGTTAAACATTCATATAAAGGTCACAATAACGATATAAATTAGTTATAACCTTCACATGTTACAATAAAACAACCCTATAATAGTCTTGTATTCTAAAAAGTTTTTTTTCTTCTATTCTAATTTGTCGAAATTAGTCTACATTTTCCGTATACTTTATTACGTACGGGGGATCCAGCGGTTGTCCCGCTCTATTAAAAAAATCCTTCACAAATTATAGACCTAAACCTTCTTCGTTAATCACTTTATCTAAACTCGTTCAGTAATTTTTGAATTTATTGTTTGTAGGTGGTAGAGCCAAGCTAATGCTATAACTGGTTTCAGTATGAATGGGTCGGCTCGCCTGCGGTAGTACAACCTTGTCACAGAAAACCGTCGTGAAGTAACAGTGACTTCATTGTTGCGTTTCGTTCGGTCAGTGAGAGCATCGGAGGTACATCTCCCTTCCCTCCCTTCCATGCCAACACAGGCTGGCAACGCACTTGCGATTCCTCTGGTGTTTCTGGTGTATGGACGGTGGTGATCACTTAACTAACATGGTGACCTACCTGTTTGTTTATTTCCTATGACATTAAAAAAAAAAAACAGATAGACATACGTGGCAGAGGACTTTGTTTTATAATATGTAATGATTATCAAAATAAGTATATGTTTTAGAATTTCTACTCTTATTTGGTAATTTTAAATTGTCATTTCAATTGTAAAAACTTACCATATGTCGTCTGCTTATTTCTTTACGTAACATACGATTATATTTAGCATAAAAACAAACAATATTATGCCGGGGGACAATTTCACGCCTCACACCGGAAGCGGTTGTTCAACATTGCTGTAATTTAAATTAGACTTCTTTCAAGCTTGCCTTGTCGTAGGTTGTGGTTACTGACCGCATTGGAATTATTTTTAATAGCATTGTACGATCCTACAAAACTTTCTTATTCTTTTTTCCTCTTCGAAAGTTAATTGGCGAGTTGATAGTTTATTTCATTACTAGCTCCTGCCCGCGACTTCGACCGCGTAGTATTAGATACTCTGGGCTAACGCTAACACGCAGCGGAAACTCTCAAGAGGAAAAAAATCCCGATTGAGACTTTTTCGTTGCTGCTCCGCTCCTATTTGTCGCAGCGTGATTGTAGAGCCTATAACCTTTCTCAATAAATGAGCTACATAACAATGAAAGAATTTTTCAAATCGAACCGGTAGATTCTGAGATTACCCCCTACAACGTCACAAACTCACGTCACAAACTCACAAACCTTACCTCCATATAATATTAGTATATTTATATTGTTGCTCCGCTTTTATTGGTTGCAGCGTGTTAATATAGCCTATAAACTTTCTCAGTAAATGAGTTGTAGTCCGGTGAAGCTGTTAAGACCTTGCTAGGTCAATAGCGTAGTCAGTTCGAGAGAAGAAAAAAAATAGTAAATGAGTTACATAACACTGAAAGAATTTTTCAAATCGGACCAGTAGTTTCTGAGATTACTCCCTACAACGTCACTAACTCACAACGTCACAAACTCACAAACTTTACCCCTTTATAATATTAGTATAGAAGTGTAGATATGTTCACGCGTTGCCTTAACTACGAGCAATTTGCATAAAACTAAGAAACAAAGGTTCGCATACTTGTCTTAACGGATACGTCATTGGGTATTTGTTAACTTTATCAGGAGGCATCTCGGTTTGACTTTTATTAATGAATTATGCAAATCCGCTCGAATGTCCGCCACGATCCTCCTACCTTACTACCAACTTCATCATTAATTGTGCTTTGAATATGCAATTATTATGTGCTTTACTTATTCAAAGCGTGCACATATTTTTATTACTTTTATTATTTTCATTTAATTATTTTAAACAAATAGTCTAGTGCTTGTCTAAGAACTAACTTCAAATATTTCGTTTTCGTATTTGCTTCAGTTCTAGCGAGGTTTTTGTCAGAGATCAATGGTGAGATCCACGAGAAAAGTCTTCGATTGCATACAATCCATTAGTACTGCAGTCCGCGCCAAACATATTGACCGCTCTGAATACAGCTGCATAGAACAAATATGTAAATACGTATTAAATTATATGTATAACATAGAAACAATTTAAAGATAAATAAATGTCGATTTCCTATAATAATACTTTTCTTTGTTTTGTGTTAAACTTTTGAGGATATTATACTATTATACGCAGGATCGAACTTACGGCTACATTCACAGCGGCCAAAAAGATTGACAAGTACTGTGTGTCGGATTTGTTTCTTGTAATCGTTCTATCTGTGACAATCCTTCTATCCCAGAAAGCGCGTCATTCTTAAGCATAGACTTTAAATCGTATGAGTAACTGAACTTTAAAATGACTTGTTGGCATAATATGTACTTGTTGTGTCCGTGCACGCATTCAACGTTAACAAGAAGTTCTATATTACTTATTTATTCCGGTCTATTTTTTGTTCTTGTATTTTTGTATAAAATTAACATTATATTATTGTAATCTTATAGTAGATAGATTGTTGAAGATACTGGCTATTTTAATTAGCATTATGATTGTGCAAGTATGATTGTTATCCGTGTTTATGAGTGATGGATGCGAGTCATTACACGTTCGTGCTGGGTGGCTCCATGTCGCGACACCGCGCGTCTTTCACCTTAACGACCCACTCATAAACGCAATTGACAACGACTTATTGTCAAATCCAACGTAAGATCTGAACTGATACAAATAACAGCTATTCAGAACAAGCTATACGATTTATTTATGGTCAGTGCTTGGGAAACTTCAATACGTTTAATACCTTCGAAACTATGCCTGTTATAAATTTGTTATGAGATGTTACTATAATGCTTTCGCTTCGGAAGGTTAATGCCATGTCTGTGTTTTATGTTAGTGATAGTCAATTCTTTTAATTTTAAAACTAAAGTAATTCGTTGGCCCGTTACGTATCAAGGTTTCATTAACAAGTAAATAGGTGTCTAAATGATTTTTTTTATATCATAGTAGGCAAACGAAGAGGTGGGTCACCTGATGTTAAATGATCACCGCCCATAGACACTAGCAACACCAGTGGAGTCGCGAGTGCATTGCCAGCCTGTGTTTGGGGGAGGGATGGGGGAAAGGGGAAAGGGAAGGGGAGGTGGTCCTCCAGCGGTCTCACTCACCGAATGAAACACAACAATGCAAGTGTGTTACTTCACGTAAGTTTCCTGTGAGAGAGTGATAGTACCCCGTGTGAGCCGACCCATTCATACTGAAACCAGTAACAGCTTCAGCGTGGTTCTACCAACTAAAAACCTCACCTACACCTTCCTATACAAATTTCGTATCATAGAGACGTTAAAGAAAATTTGATAGGTACAATTTAAGTTTGTAATATGAAAGGTTACGTAATAAATATTCGACGTCGAGATGTTATCGGGTCGTGGCCGGCAGGAAGCGCTTCGGCCCATTTAAGGGTGCATTAAAATCGAATACATCATATTTGTTTGATTTCCTAGTTCGCGTTTCACCCTGTAATTATACAAGTCACCGTCCGTGGCCGGATCTCTGGCGGTTTTTGTTAAGATGCATTAATCATATTTTTTTATTGTGAGCATGTGTTTTAGTCTCGTAAACACTTTTGGGGATTATAAGGGTTTTTGTATTACAAATGTCTAATTTAGTTCGGGGTCAATTCTTTTAGGGTCATTAGTATGGTGAGGTTCGTTTTGACGTACATGATACAAAAATTATATGTTTAAATGATTCTGATTATACAGTATTACTTTTTTATTTACAAATAGATATGTACACAAAACTTTAAAATTTAAATTTTCTTATAAAACACCTTTAATTTAAGTAATTTTAATCATTCAGCGTTTAAAAATATGCCACTAGGTTTATATATTTAAGCTTACTTATTTAGTAATGAATGTCGACTGTCAGTCAAGTTGCATGATTTAGTTAGAGGTACCTAAATTTATTTGGGTAAATTTAAAAATTGTAATTTTGTCTACAGACGGATGTTCCCGACGGTACGCGTTTCATTCGGTGGATGCCGGGCTGAGGCGCGGTACGCGGTGCTGTTAGACGTCGTACCGGTGGACGGCAAGCGGTACCGGTACGCGTACCACCGCTCCTCGTGGCTCGTCGCCGGCAAAGCGGACCCGCCCGCCCCCGCACGCCTCTACCCGCACCCAGACTCACCCTTCTCCGGCGACCAGCTGCGCAAGCAGGTCGTCTCCTTCGAGAAAGTCAAACTCACTAACAACGAAATGGACAAGAACGGACAGGTCGGTATAAGTCAATCAACAAAACAATCAATACGTCTTCAATTATCATAACGCAAATAAACTTACACAGCTGTTTGTGGTGGATGATTAATGATAGTATACTCGCTTTGTTACTGATCGTTATCATAATATGAGTCAATAGATATCATATGTCATAAATAATATACGTATGTGATACCAACCGGTCAGTAACGCGTTGTGAGATGGTGTTGCAACGCCAGAACGAGACGATTAAGCGGCCGAGGAATGAATGAGCTATAAAGTGTTGATATAAAACTGTTGATTTAGTATTCGCTCCGGTTACAGCTGCCTCTAACCTCGCGCGAACATAGGATTAATATTATGTAAATATGTTGTTGTTATAATCTTATTTTACTTGCCCAAGTTGTGCAATAAAACATTTAATGTTTTATTTCAAATTAATATGTACACTAAGCCTTAATAAGTATTTGACTCTTGTGAGGTTGATTTTAGATGTTATGATGATGTTAGATGGTAAGTACTAAAGTTATTCTATTGTACAGTTATCATACCATTACATAAATAATAATAGACTCTTCACACTGTAACGTTCATTGATGACGCCCAAAATTTCTTTGTTCAGCAAAAGGGCTGCAATGCTTCAAACAACCAGTTCTTTTTACTTTTTAGAATTTTGTGATTGATTAGAATCTCATCTAATGCGCATTACAAGCAGTTTAATCCTAAACCAATTTGTATCCACAAATACACTTAACCTTAGCAAACCAAGCGGATATACGAAAATACTTCACAACCATGCGATTGTTTTGTCACAATATTTTTAACAAAAGCTGCGCGGGTTATTACATGATTCTAAATTAGGTGCGTCGACCGATTCGATTTCCCAACACGCTATCAATGAGGCATTGACAGTTCAAGTACTAATATTATTGATAAATGATAAAGATTATTAAGACAGTCACCCTTGACGTATAAAATTTACGAATTAAGAGTATAGTTGGGATATTGCAATTAAATTCAGACGCGTCATTCATGATAGCCTGTGTGACGTAGATGATTTCCCTGTGCGTGTGGCAAATTTATAGAATTATGAATAAAATTGTCGGTGTCAGCGGCACCTCGGGCGTCGTCGGAGACACTGTAATAAGTGCTTTGCCGACGACAAATTAGTCGCACATGTCGTAACAGCCGGCAGCTTACAGCTCTCGCGGTGGCGCAGATGCTTTATACATAAGAAAATTATGTCAACCATTCTATATTAGTATAGAATAAAGATTTTCCTATCTCTTGCCTCTGCCTACATTTTTATTTGAAAAGGCCTGAACATATTATATTACATCATCACATTTTGAAGCGATGTATATTAAGTGGTTGTGTGTTTCAATACCTTGTCGATCGATGCAACATTGTGGTAAGACCATAGTATAGTGATAGGGCATTTACTACTCATATCTTGAAAATCTATCACGAAGCACAGAGCAAGGTGTGATCTGACAATTTGAGAACTAGTTTTCCTTTAGGTTTAATCATTTAGCTAATTTCAAATGAGACTGAAGTGTAATATCAAAGCCTATACACGGGGCACAAAAAAGCTGTTAATATATTATAGTAGAATATTTTCTGTTAGTATGAACGATTATTTAAACTAATAGGATGGTTATGCCAATTGGTTTTCTGAAAGACATTATGTTGTTGATGGCTAACGTAAACATCTTTATTAGCCCTAACATCTCCACCAAGCAGTGTTTCGTATATTAAGTACGTGAACTGCACTTTGCTCCAATACCACTTTTCCCTGATCAAATTATTTATTAATACAATATGAAACTGTGGTGAAACAATTCCCTATATACACTAGATTTTAATACATTAAAAAATACGAATCCAACCATACTTAAAATTAATTCCATACAATTAAAACCATGAAGTATTCAATATGAAAAGTTTAATAGGGAAAATCATTAAATACTGTGGAATTAACATAGCATAGTATAATACAAGCAACCGCCGGTAACCTGATGATCGTTAATTACAATACAAAATTTAATAACAATAAAGTATAGCCAAATGTCATATAATTACGAGTTATAGAAAATTAATGATGTGCTAACTTTAAAAGTGATTGGTCGGACGGTGTTTGAGTTGAGCCCGTATGTATAATCCTTCAAAGATGAAAATGAATATGATGCCGCTATAAAGGCATTAATCATAGTAGGGAATAATAATAACAGTTGTTCATAATTGACATAATTAATAAAATAAATGAAAGCATAAAAAAAGTGAATCAAGAATAGGCGGAAAAAAATGCACAATCCTTGTCAAGCTTTTTGGCTCCAAATATAGCCTTAAGTTTGGGCTTTCGAATTTCGGATTAATGCAGTCAAATATGAAAAAGTCTAACGTAAAACAAAGTTAAATATTATTATAAGTTTTTAAATTTGGCATTTATTTTCTCTTATGTTGAATCGTTGTTATAATATAATACGTATTTATACACAAATTAGCGTCCTGCACTATTACATTCGAAGCGTCCAAAAATTTGCGAAGACAATACTAACATGGGGTGTAAGAGGTGTCGAGGGGTTGTAAGGGGTGTCTTGGGGTGTAAGGGGTGTCGAGTAACATCTTAAGACTTGAGACACCCAAACCAACCTCACCTGCACGTGGTGCACCTTTTGAATAACGAACGAGGCAATGGCGAAAGCGGGGTGGTAGGGTTTTACAGCCCGACTGGGTCGCAATCACCATGCATATAGCGAAAAACCCCGTCATAGTGACTCGCTTCTGCGCGTCGCGTTTCGGGATCAGCCTGTGCATATCCAGTACCGGGTGACTTTCGTCATTATGGCCGGCATGACAGCGGCGACCGGCGATGGATAATCTGCCTCTCGGTGGTTGCCGATGGTTTTGGATTGTACTATGCTTAACATCAGGCATAGTGCAGTCACTATGTCGTGCTTCGATTTAAAAAAACATCAATTATGAAAAGTAAATAACAATAGCATTTAGGTATAATGTAGCTTTATATTAACGTTTAATATGACGTAGATTCAAATCTACGCGAATTAGCCTGAAAGACCTTTCGTTGGAGTAAAACATCGTGAAGATGTTATTATAACCTGGCGGTAGGCCTTTTTCTAAGGCCGCTTGGCCATTACCCTTGTCTACGAATAAGTCATAAAATAAATACACTTCAATAAATTCTAGAATGTATTTTAAATTTTTAGAAATGTTTGTCTGTCTATTTGTTTGTTTGGCCACGCATCACTGCTAAAGTACCTACGGTGTTCATGAGATAACCTTTTCGAGAAAATCGAGTAACATTTAGTCTTGCTCATTAAAATTGGTTAACGCTATCAAAAGTTATTCTAATTTTAATGGCGACGCGACTTAAGTACGAGAAAAAAGTAGATAAGTAAATAGACTTAATTGGTGTTATTACACAAAAGTTAAATACGTATTAAATACTTGCTTTAAAAAGGTACTATATGCACCGCGCTCGCCCGAGACATGTCCTCGTTATCCTTTTTTCGCAAGTCCAACCTAACCTAACCAAAGTGAGACAAAAGAGCAAGATGGCGAACATTCAGCGAGAGCGGTACATTTAAAACGTAGCCTTTTTTAAAGCAAGTATTTGACTTTTTTGTAATAACACCGAATATATTCAGACGACTTTCTTAGTCACTGTTTTTACATAAGCGAACGAAATTGCGGGCACAGATAATAAAGTATAAAATTGGGAAACTTTTAGAAGTGGATAATACAAACATATTCACAAATCTCGTCGTTATATTAATAATATACATTATTAATTCTATTGAAATTATAGGGCTTTGCAAGTCTCTGAGAACATGACCGCTTCCATTTTGTTACGACTTGCCGCAGTCGTTATTCCATAGCTATTAAAATGATAGTGCATTATAAAAACGTGGTCTGTTGGAGGAGGTCAACAGACCGGAACTGTATAGGGCGGAGTCCCTTGATGAATGGACTTCAGTTTAACCAAAACACACACCTAATTGGCTTTTCTATAACTCAGTGACCAGTAGACCGATAGCTATCGTTTCGCCCATAAAGAGAAAATTAATTTTAACGAAACGTAATTAAATAGGTATATAGCTAATTCTCAGGGATTGTTCTTATAACACATGCCAGGTCCACATCTACGCAAGTTTAGCAAAATAAATTCGATATTGCCAGACATTTTTTATTGTCTTTAATCCAACGATTTCCTTACGAGGAATTAATTTTCTGGCTTTAGATTTAATACGTTTATAGAAAAAAAAACTGTACGGATGTTAAATTTATTAGTTTTATGGACTCGAATACCATAAAGGATTGAGGAAAGTTATTTTTGTTACCCATAGTTGATTTTTTAGATAGATTTTGTTAGATAGTTTAGATGTATTTTATGACCTTAATTATATGCTTTCAAAGATCCTCTGATACGAGGCTTGGTCCCTAGTATGGGAATTGTCTTTAATTAAAATCAAAGAATTGAATTAAGATTAAGAATTTAAGTAAATCTATACTAATATTATAAAGCTGACGAGTTTGTTTGTTTGGTTGAACGCGCTAATCTCAAGAACTACCGGCCCGATTTGAAAGTTTCTTTTAGTGTTAGATACCTCATTTATCGAGGATGGCTATAGGCTACATATCATCACGTTATAAACCAATAGGAGTTGAGCACTGATGAAGGATGTCTCAAAATCGGGCTATTTTGGAAGCTTCTGCTGCGAGTTAATGTCAGTATTATATGCGTTGCCATGGTAACGCGATAATATTCTATCGAAAATATTTTCATGGTTTATTTTGTGTTCCTATTCAAAAAGTTTATTCTACGTTCGTTTTGTTTACAATTTTTAATTATACGTGTTACGTTTATATCGCAAACATTTCTAAAGTTTATTTTGTGTTGCGAAGCAAATACTTTAGTACTAATAGTATTCGTCCAATAAGACAGTCGAAGGAATTAACCCATACTACCAATTCTCAAGTTGTCAATATAGGTAGTTTTCTTCTATGTCCAAGTTAATGTAAAGGTATAAGCGCCAAATCCTCTATATAATATTTCATAAATTTTATCTTCTTAATTTTCAAAACCACAGAATTCATGCTTCGTCGTATTATTTCTCAGTCATTTCAATTATGCACAATAAACGAAATAAATTACATAAAACGTCACACCAATTTAACACAATATAGAGACAAGTAACACAACATTATGAGTAAAATATGAAATCCACTACATGACAGACTGAAATCCCGCCAAAAACTTTATTCTACGTTAGTTTTGTTCCCAATTTTTGATTTATGATATATTACGTATTATAAAAATGAAGTGTGTGTATATAATATTAAAATAGATACTTTTTGGTGAATACATACATATATCTGTGGTGCTACAAATATCAACATTTTTTTTAATGCTGTCTATATGTCTGTTTGTTTATTTGTTCCGGGTAATCTCCGAAACGGCTGGACCTATTTGAATAGTTTTTTTTTCTTAGAAATGACTACGCTATTGATCTAGCAAGCTCTTAACAGCTTCACCGGACTACAAGTAATATTCGAACGGGAATTTTACGGGCAAATAAGTAACTAATTAGCTGTTTTATTTTAAGCTAGCGGGTTCAGCAGACGTTGCCCACCCTGATAATAAGACAGACCATACCTAAATCTTGCCCAAGAATCATTTTATATATTAGTGAAAACGACATGAAGATGCATTCTGTAGTTCCTGATCTTATCGCGAACAGACATATAGACAGACGTGGAACAGGACTTTGTTTTACACTATGTAGTGATGAACTGTTATCCGTGCATTCGTCTGTGTGAAATTAATCAAAAATATGTTGTCCACTGTAAACATGCGCGTGTGGCGTGTGACGTGCGCTATACTGGACTCCAACAATAAATATAATTGAAAGTCATATGTGTGTACATGTGATTTAAATTATAAGAAGGTATAATAATAACTTAATTATATCGACACTATGGACATATTATATCTATATAATAAAAGATTTAACACATGTTGTTTGATAATGTTTAACTTAATGTTTTCATTACTTTCTTATATAGTGTAAGTGAGCACTTAGGGTGATATATAGCAGTTTCAAGTTCCAGTTATGTGCCTGATGATAAATCCCATCCCATTCGATATACTATTAGTATTCACATATATAATGTACACGTTACCTGTTACAGTAGATAATATGCGTGTAATACTTACAAATATTTTTGAAACAGTATTATTGTATTTTACACTAAATGTGTGATCACAATTTTAAATTTATTTAATATATATAAAAAAAACGCGTGCGAAGCCGCGGGTAACAGCTAGTAATAATACAAATAGTTGATTTGAAACTTGACGATTTTCTCCAAAGTCTGATAGTGATAAAGAATTCATACCAAGAATTATACGTTTAATTGAAATAAAAAAATAATGAAAGTATATGGTAATTTGGGCATTCGTTTGTATTCGTAAAATATATCGGCCACGCAAGTCGACACCGCAACACTGAACCGCGTGTCGTCCATAACTTGCTCCTAATTGTGGAACAAAAACTCCATGAAACCGACGAATTAATCATCAAGACCCTTTTTGTTTTTTTTTTTTTTTTAACGTGGGGAAATCCCTTATGGATACCCACCCTCCCGGGGGAGAGGGTAGGTTATGTCCGACTCGCACGAACTAAAACCCCACGGTGTACGTCTTCCGCTATGGTTGGGGCGGCACGAGATCTCTATAGACTTCATCGTGCCGCCCCGGCGGTTGGCCCAGCAGCAGAAGTGCCGCCGCCGAGCCTCGTCTTATAAGGAGACAGCCGGGTACACACCGGCCGTCTCCTCCATCCGCCGGACCCGTGCAATGGGAAGATGGGCCCCCCGGCCCATCTTCTCTGGTCCGGTTAAGGTGGGAGGTGGCGGTCAAACTGCCGCCTCCTCCTGCCTGCCCTTTGTTGGCGGAGACGGCCACTGTGAGGGTCTTGCTCACGGACCCTCTCCGCCGCCTCCTTCTGCGAGACGACCTCTTCGCAGAAGGAGGCCATAATATTCCATACATCCTCGCTGCCGAGCATAGCTTTTACGACGCTCGGCAGCGAGAGATCACCACCTACCGCCGCAGCCAGAGTGCGGCGCCGCTCCTCCCACGCAGCACACTCGGAAAGAGTGTGCTGCGCGGTGTCCGGTTCAACACCGCACTGATGGCACACGGCGGTTGGCTCCCTGCGTGCTATCCGATGCAGGTACCAACCGAAGCACCCGTGCCCGGTCAGCACCTGCACCAGACGGAAAGTCAGGGAGCCCCATCCCCTCTGGTACCATTCCGACAGGACCGGGCGGACGGCGTCGATTGTGTATCGACCGTAACGCGCGTCCGCCAGGTCCCGCCTCCACCTTTCCACCATCTCCTACCTCTTTGTTCTTCTCTTTTCCTCTATTTCTCTGGGAGCTAGAGGCTCCCCCAACCGTTTCTTAGCCGCCGTATATTTATATACGGCGGCAAGCACCTCCGCCTCTAGCTCCCAGGGAAGGGAGCCGGCCAGTACCATGGCCGCCGCCGAGGACACCGTTCGGTATCCTCGTATCGCCCTCAAAGCCACGGTACGCTGCGCGGCTCGCAGCGCTCGGATATTAGTGGCATTGAGGGCGTCAATCTACAACGGTGCCCCGTAGGCGGCCATGGATCCGACGACCCCCATATAGAGGCGGCGGCAGACGGCACCCGGCCCCCCCGTGTTGGGGAGTAGTCGTCCGAGCGCCGCTGCCGCCTTCACTATACGCGGTCCGAGCCCCTTAAAATGGGGCTCGAACCGCCAGCGTCCGTCCAGGGTGAGGCCCAGGTACTTCATCTGGGTCCCCACCCCAACACGGACTCCCTCGACGTAGATATGGGCCCCCGGAGGCGGCCCTCGCCGAGGCCCATGAAACAATATAGCCTTGGTCTTATCGAGGGCCACCTCGAGGCCCAACCTTCTGATGCGCCCGACCACGAGAGTGACAGCCTCTGTGGTCAGGCGCAACAGGCTATTTATTTCCCCACCCTGGGCTACGACTAGGGTGTCATCCGCGTAGCAAATGAGGCGTGCTCCAGAAGGGAGCGCGCCGCGGAGCACCCAGTCGTAGCCCATGTTCCACAGGAGTGGGCCTAAAGCTGACCCCTGTGGAACACCGCAGGCCGTCTGGCGTCGGACCATCTGTCCCCTGTTGTCCACAAAGGCGACCTCTCTCTCGTCGAGATACGCCTCCAACAGCCGCCGCAGGTACGGGGGCACTCCGAAAAAGCGGAGCGCCTCCCGTATGACACCATGCGGCAGACTATTGAAGGCGTTGGCGATGTCCAAGGACACCGCCAATAACCTTTCCCCCTGAGAGGTCGCCTCCATGGAGACCTGTTTTAGGAGGGTCAGGGCGTCTATCGTGGAACGCCCCGCCCGGAAGCCAAACTGCACGTCCGACAGGTTCGGCCCCACTTCTTCAAGATGCCGGACGACCCGGGAGGCAACGATCCTCTCGAGCGCCTTTCCGGTGTCGTCCAGCAACACTAGGGGCCGGTATGCAGACGCGCAGTCCAGAGGGCGGCCTTCCTTCCCTATGAGGCAAAGCCGCCCTGTCTTCCAGGGCTTCAGGAACTGCCCGACCGCAAGGCAGCGGTCAAACAGCTCCCGAAGCCACCCCCCAAGATGGCCCAACGCTATGGCTAGCACCCGGCCCGGGACCCCATCGGGGCCGGGTGCTTTGCGCCCGGTGATGCGGAGGCGCTCGATAGCCCTCCCCAACTCATCCTCTGTTACCGAAGGTGGGATGACCGGCGCCTCCTCCACCACCTGAGCAGGAGGCATGGGAGGAGGGGCAAATTCAGGAGGGCTGGGAAATAATGCTTCTACAACCCTCTCAGCCACCTCCGGCTGAAGAGTCTCCGTTGCCGGGAGCGCCTGGCCGCGGAATTTCTTCCGGGCCACTTTGTATGGGCGCCCCCACGGATCCCTCTCCAGCTCCCGGAGCATCTCCTCCCATGCCTGTTCTTTCGCCCGGCTGATGGCGATCTGCAGCGTCTTTCTGCAGGTCCTGTAGTCGCCATACAGTCGGGCCTCCTCCTCGGGGTCCCTATCGATCCGTCTCCGGCGGCTGCGCCCGTACAGACGCCGGGCCGCGGAGCAGGCCGCCCGGAGCTCTGCGAGCTCTGGCGACCACCAATACACCGACCTCCTCTTTGGTCGGTGTACGCTCCGCGGCATCGACGCGTCGCAAACCTCCGTGAGAGCAACACGGAGGCGGGCTGCGGACGCGTCGATATCGCTGTCCGGGGGGGACAAGGACCAGGCCTGGACGATAGCCGCCTCTTCCGCTAGCTCCTGGTCGAGGCGGCTTATCGCCCACCGGGGGAATGTAGCGCCCCTCCGAGGGCGGATTACCGGCTCATTGTGGGAGGTGGAGACCTCGAACCTGATGTATCGGTGATCCGATAAGGTCTCCACCTCCTCGATCACCCTCCACCCCTGGACACGGCGTGCGACCGACGGGGTAGCAAAAGATAGGTCCACTATAGACCCCCCGTTGTGTCGCACGCACGTGTAGACGCTTCCCCAGTTGAGGAGGGACAGCCCATGTTGAGCTGCCCACTCCTCAAGAGCCTCGCCACGTGGGTTCGTAGCTGCCGCCCCCCACGCCCTTGACTTGGCGTTGAAGTCACCCATTAGGACTATGGGGAGCGGCTCGAGCCGCCTCACGACCGGACCCAGCGAGTCCAAAAAGGACTCAAACTCGATGAGGGGCCGGTTCGGGGAGAAATATACCCCGAGGGTCGCGAAACCCCGTGAGGCGACCGCCACGAACCCAGCGCCCCTCTCCCTAATTGAGAGGGATATTCCCCCCCCTGACAACACTGCCACGGAGCCGTCCATGTCTCCGGCCCAGTGAGGCTGGTCCGGAATATGGTACGGCTCCGCAACCACCACAAGGTCGATATCCCACTCCGCCACCGCCTGCAGGAGCAGGTCCTGGGCAGCAGCGGAGTGGTTTGCATTAGTCTGAAGGAAGCTGCTGTGGATGTAGTCCATTAACTAATCCACAGCAGTTACCTCCATATTCGCCACCTTTAGAAGGGGTGGCTTCCCTTTCACATGGGGGGGTCGACAATCACCCCCTCCCATAATGTGGCCCACAGGCTTGCCGGCTTCTGCGCAGACAGCGCACCGCGGTTTTGTTGCGGTACAGCTATCCGCGCAGTGTCCTCCCTCCCCGCACCGGAAGCAGGCCATCTTTCGGTCTATGGCCGAGGGGCACATCGGCCGGGTGTGGCCTAGACCCATGCACTTGAAGCACCGAAGCGGTCTTCTGTCCAAGTGCTGGACCCGAGCCACGCTCCAGCCGATCAAGATTCGACCTGCTTCTACGAGCTTCCGTGCAGCGTCCACGGGGAGGGAAACAAATAGCGAATTGCTCGCTCCACCGCAGGGACGTAGTGCGCCGACCCTCATCTGGGTGAGGGGACAGTCAGCCGCCTTCGTAATGACCTCTACGGCCTCGTCCCATGATACCGAGTCGTCGATACCGACAACTCGGATATCTGCCTTCTTAACGGGCCGCACCACAGTGGCTAGCCCGAGCAGGGACTGCCTGATCCTCTCGGCGAATTTGTCTACCTGCTCCGAGGCTAGGGTGCTTGGGACGGTCAGAAGTCGGGCACCAGTCGCACTAGGCCGCACCTTTACGGAGGGGATTCCGTAATCCGACAGGGGCACCTCTATCCTTGCCTTTAGGAGGACGTCTCTATATTTAGCCCCCTTTTCCTCAGCTTCCGGCCGCATGGTGACTAGTACTCCTGCCGAGCGAGGAGTAGCGAGTCTGTTCCTGACTCTCTTTCGCTTCCTCTTCTTTCTCCTGGCCCCGGTCGGTTTGGGAGCCGTGGTTACTGCAGCCGCCGCCGGAATCACCTTCTCTTTCTTTTTCTTGTGGCGGCGGACTACGGTCGTCCAGGCCTCCGTGTCCGACGGGGTGGAGTCTGCTGGAGGTGGCACGGACCTCGGGGATGGCTTACGGGTCCCTGGGGTGATTACCACCCTGGGACTAGCTTCAGCTTCCTCCGTGGCGGACCGGCGCTCTGCTATCCTTCTCGCCGCCTTCCGTGGGCCAGTAGTGGCTTTCACTTTATCGGCAGTAAGTGCTGGCCTCAGTACTTTCGGCGGAAGGAGGCGATCGTCCAGGGCAGCAATTCTGGCATTGAGCATCTCTCCTACTGTGTTCAGCAGAGAGTGCTCAAGCCTGCCAACCATTGCAGATAGCATGTCCTCCCATTCCGGAGGCCGCACCGTGGAAGGCCGCGGTGAAGGCCGCTGAGGAAGTGGTGGAGGAAGCGGTGGAGGCGGCATTTCCTTCTTTTCGCTCTCGTGCCGTCGCCAGGCGAGAAGCTCCTCCTTCATCTTCGCATTCTCAGCTCGGAGGTTGCGTGTCTCCCGCTGTAGGCGCCTCGTCTCCTCCGCCTCTGTGCGGAGAGCCAGAATCTCAACCACCTCCTGGAGGGTGAAGGCTGCCGTCTTCAGGGCCCTAATGAGAGGCCCCTTAACGTTCCCCGACTTCGTTGCCACCTCCACGATAGTGGCCGTCTGCCCGCTGGCCATTTCCATTAGCCGGTCCGCATCAAGCGCCTCCAGGTTTATCGGCACAGTCTTGGCAGGCCGAGCGACGGAGGGCTTAGGGTTTAAGGGCTGCGGATTGCAGGGTTCTTCATTGTCCTCCTGTGCGCTTTCCTCTGTCGCCGTCCGGGTAGAACAGCGGGAGAGAGCCCGGTCGTAAGACCCATCGGCCTCCCCAAGCACAGCACGCTTAGTAGAGACCGAACGCTTGTTACGCGCTCTCCCTCTGCCCGCAGTTGCCGAGGCTATCTTTGGGACCTTCTCGCTAGGCTTCAGGTCGCTGAGTCCAGCCTGGTGCTGGCGCTTTTTCGCACCGGTCCGGTCCAAACGCTTGCTGCCCTCTGCAGCACTTTCCAAATCGCTCGCTCTATCAGAGTCCCTGTCCGAGGCCATGGTCGTCATGATCGTTGGATCGTACAAAATTGTGCCCCCCCCAGAGAACGAGGGGCTGCCCGAGTCCAAGGACTCGGGGAGGGATTCTCCACCCGCTTTGCGGGTGGTACCCTCCTGGGGTACTACGATTACAGATTTTGTACTTTTCATTTTTGCTGATCTCAGAGTCCATAAAGAATGCGTGGGTCACAGAAAAAGAAGAGATCGAAATCCAAAGACAAGCAGGGTTATCCGTAAAGGGGAGAATTCATAGTCCAGAAAATAGCAATCGGTCAACAAGAGAGACGGAATCAAAGTCCGTTAGGCAAGCATCGTTGCGTCAGGTATCAGCCGCCGACCAGGAAGCGGTCGACGTTGCCCGGGGTGCACCACGTGGAGGTTCCTGACTTCACACCCCGATTAAGACCCAACTTAACTACGTGTATTCTAATAATACTAAAATAAACGCTACATTCACGAACGTTGTAATTTGTTTAAGTCCGCAAATACGTTTTTTTCTTTTGCGGAGATCATTATTATGTTGAAGTATAGTAAATTAGTTCAGTAATTATATTAATAACGTTCACACGAAAAGCAAACGGAGAGTATTTCTCTTGTCATAGGTGCAAAATGTTCTTTTTTCTATAAATGCACATTAATACCAAAGGTATTATTATACATAGAAGTGAAACAATTAATTAAAAATTTTCACGTAGGAGGCAAGCGAACATGCGGGTCACCTGTTGTTAAGCGATCACCGCCGTCCATAGACACTAGCAACTTCACAAGAGTCGCAAGTGCGTTGCCAGCCTGCGTTTGGGGGAATGGACATAAAGGGAGAGGGGAAAGGAGAGCAGAGGGGAGGGGATGGGAGATGGGTCTCCGGCGTTCTCACGGACCGAACGAAACGCAACAATACAAGCACTGCTACTTCACGTCGGTTTTCCGTGAGAGGGTGGTACTATCCCGGGCGTGCCGACCCATTCATACTGAAACCAATAATAGCTTCAGCGTGGCTCTACCACCTACTGAATTAATTGGAATTTAAAGGATAAGTATTAGGAGGTTTTTAAAAATAAATAAGTTTACAATTGTTCGTGCACTGGCCGAATTTCAACCGTAGGTGAAAAAAAACTTTTACCATTTTTGATAACATTAAAGCTCGCAAGATAAAAAAAATTAAGAAAATGGGCTGAAAAACAGAAGAGGGAGATGTTCTCAACCATTTCCTCACTGCCTATTTATATATCCGTAAATTAACAACGTATGTGACAACACTATTTAAAGTTATTAATAGAAACATCAAATAACCAATTCCAAATACGTAGGTAGTTATTACTATACAAATATATAAGACGATCGTGAATGATTAATGAAACCTTATTGACCCTTTCATAATATTGACATTACAATGTTATAAGGCAATGACAGGTCTGGTAGTAGTCATAATAATAATTCGTGTATATTCTCATTTTTCTTGAATAATGTAATAGTTTGTGAAGTAAGCCAAATAATTTCAAATCCAAATAAGCCAAATCATTTTGTGTGATTCGAAATGAGTGCCTGTAATTTGTCTACTGGCTTTTGTGTTCCATTATGCAAAATTATTGAGTAGCGAAATATTGTTATGAACGTTTAAAAATCAATTTCATTTTATTTATTAATTAAGGAAGAGAAGTATGTTATAAGTCTAAATTAAAATAGATTAAATTGCTTTAAATAAGATCGGCTATCTGCCAGTGATAGTCCTGTAAAAGTCGGTCGCAGCGTTTTGGAAATAGCACTACGAAGGAAGCTGCTGTTCTCAGCTTGTTTAAATTAGAGTGGCCTATGTCACTCGCTGTAATTTCAGCTATATGCCAAAGATGTCCTCGTCAAAATCGGTCCAACCGTTCGGATATTATCCGGAAGAAACAGACAGTCATCATACCTACAACATTTTTTTTTATTTCATTTTTGTTATCAGTAACGTTTATACTTTCATATACCATTATTTAAAAAACTTTATTTGCATATTACATACAGACACTTCATTTTTACTATATGTATAGATTATTATCGAACCAATTACAAGTATTTTTCGACATTAAATGTAAATGTAGCTGATTTTAAAATAAGATAATTTTATATTTATTTATCTTAAGCGAATTTAAATTTAACATAATGAAAGCATATAGTTATATATACAATATTTTAAAATTTAGTGGATTAAATCGATACGTTATTAATACTGTAACCGTATATATGACATCAAAAATATTCGATCATATGTCGTCTTTAAAGTTTTTATCAATTCTGTAATAGATCTAATGACTTAGTTAGCATCAGTATGGTCACAGTTGATAATCCTTAGTCGATGCTAAATAAAAATAAAAAATCTTATGACTTCTAAAATTTATACGGTAAATAGTAGCAACCAAGATTACTATTAATTCCATATTAATTGGCGAATATAGCTATTTATAATTTACCAAAATACTGTGGTCCTAAATAAGGCTAGTGTATTATCTATACTAATAATATAAAGAGATAAAGTTTGTGAGTTTGTTGTGTATAGGGGGTAATCTCAGGAACTACTGGTCCGATTTCAAAAATTCTTTCATTGTTATATAGCTCATCTATCGAGGAAGGTTATAAGCTATATATCATCACGCTATGCTCAATAGAAGCGGAGCACCAATTAAGAATGTTTCAAAATCTCGTTTGTTTTCCTCTTGATAGATTCCGCATCTCGTTCTTGAAACATTTTTCATCGGTGCTCCGTCCCTATTGGTCTTAGCGTAATGATATTACCTTATAACCTTCGTCGATAAATGAGCTATATAACACTGAATATCAGTAATATGAGAATATCAGTGAAAACGGACCAGTAATTCCTGAGATTACCCCCTACAGCGTCACAAACTTAACCTCTTTATAATATTAGTATACGATATATAAATATTATACATAAAATTTCGAAAGGAACATTGTACTGCAAGCACTGCTATATTGCGGCAGAAAGGGTACGATTGTCATACTACTTTCAACTTCGCAAAGGTAGGTACTTCGTACATTGGCACTAGTAAAATAGTATAACGATTAATGTGCGATGGTATTATATAGGTATACAAACGAATGTAAAAATGTTAATGAAGCTTAATAAAGCCTTCAACAGACCAAACCTTCTCATATCCCTTAATGAACAACGACGAACATCAATACTCGAAGATCGTTTGCTTTTTAATTGCTGTTGATATTTTTATGCCGTTAACGTATTTTGTAGGAAGGTGATTATAAAATAAACACACTAGACAGGTGACTTGAGTAGGCAGTGAATATGAGAGTTTAGGTGTAATATAAATTAATAAGTTATTGGGTGTGTGTTGATCCCCCGCGGTGAGACGCGACGTGCGCGTCCCAGAATACCTTTGCCTTCGTAATTATTGTACACTCGGCTTAGGTAAATACCTCATCACTTGCTATGCTATCATCTAAGTATCGTTTAGTTATAAGACGCTGATAACAAAATGTGTATTTTAAAGCAATCCGCATGTTTGTAAACAAGAGATTCGCACTTTTTTAATTGTTGTCCGGGCTGATTAAATTAGACAAACTAATTAATAGACGAACTGTTTCAAACGGAATACGGAAAATTATTATTGTTTATTTTCGGGAAATTCTTATTTTATAATAATAGTATTATTATACTGTATATCTGCAAAGTGGATTGTTACTTCCAATACTCTCCAAACTAACAAGAGATACATGTCTTGTGAATGTAAAATTAGTTGGGAATTGTTAACATGTTATAGCTGCTATATAAAATTATTAGAAATAGTAAAGTTTCAATTTCATCACGATTTGATACTTAAATTGTATTATTACATAAAACTATTTATTTATTTACAATTACGATTACAGTTTATGTAATAAAATTA
Organism: Antheraea mylitta; assembly: GCA_014332785.1. NCBI lineage: Eukaryota > Metazoa > Arthropoda > Insecta > Lepidoptera > Saturniidae > Antheraea > Antheraea mylitta. The sequence goes on along the minus strand of JACEII010000008.1, from coordinate 12,827,667 downwards.
GACAATAAACTTTAATTCTTTTATTATAACACCTTAGTCATAACCCTGCGATTTGAGTTCAATAAACTTATTCATATCTGCATCAATTTACGAAATACCTTTCCTACATTGCTAATGGTAATTAAGTTAAATTAAATATTAATACGTAGCGAAAATAGTACTTGTTATTTGATGGAGTGCTTTAAAATAATTGTAATAAATAATGCCTGTAACACAAAGGATTTATGTAAAATAAAGTAGTACATATATTCCTTTTATTTATATGATGTGAATTTTAAAATTATAATACATTCGAGGAGAATAAAAAAAGCAACTAAAATTAAAAGAATAAAGTATCCATGTTACTTCAGTAAGTAACAATGATTGTTCCGTGGACGGAAATGTGATTCTGATAGTGACGGAATAGGATATTTAAATCAGAGTGGACTTTTATTGAAAGACCTCATAACGATGTTTCTTAGTACATATATAATTACTATGGTAAAGAAGTAGTAAAAAAAAGTTAACACCAAGTTTTAGCGAAGCAACTACAGTACTGATTTTATTTAAGTTCTACCAAAATCATCCAACAAATAGACATACATTTTAATCTACACTATGATCGACACAAAATAAAAATTACTTATTCTGATATTTGTGCAATCGTTTTATTGTTAGTAAATACGTAATTAGAGGACCAATTTTATGGTATTGCAGTCAAGTAATATCTGTAGATTGAAAGAACGCGAACGGCAAAATATAGAGTCACTGTCGTCACTAAATGGAATAATGTTATCGATTATATTCATCAATTTTTGTTTGTATGTAATGTTGATTATGATGTTGGTAACCTAATAAAAAATGAAATAAAACTCATTACTAATATATGTATTAATAAAATTAATAGCTAAATGCTCCGTTGTTCGGTAGAAGCCTTTTCTCGGGATAAATGTCCATGACGTTGATTAGCTCACTTGCTCACGACCTAATAACAAATTCAAATGTCACGATAATCTAAAGATCTGCATTTTTTCTTAATTGTGATGTAACAAAACATTTGTAAGGTAGTTCAGGTTTTCTCGCGATATTTTGCTACGTAATCAGCTAGTCAATTAATTTGAAATAAGTTAATGTAGGCGAACTCCAAAAGAACTAATTTAAAAAGAGGAATTCTGCTAACCTAACTATTCGCTATGACAGACTAACACTACAGATTTCTATCACTCCATATATTTTATAACCGCAATGAGTAAAAATGTACTCTAACTGGCATGATAAAGTACAATTATGTGCATTAAATACCCGACGTTCGATTTGATATGTCGGGGAATAGAGTGAGACGTGCGGATAAGATTCGCCTGATTCGCTTTTGTAAAGCGTTCTCTCTATCGCACCGCACAATGAATACGATAGACAAAGATAAAGCTATACGAATCTGAACTTAGCCGACTATCTCGGTCTTATCACAGACGCGACGTGCTAAATAAAAAATCGGGCACTATATTATTTTACGTCGAAGAGAGAGTTTTTCGATGCCCGAATTAATATAGGTAGGTAAGTAGCATAAATTAATTTATTCAACTTTCATTGACTTTAAAACGACGTCGACGACGTTCTTTGTTATTTTTTATTAGGTATCTAAATGAAATTAATTCCATGTTTTCTCATCTGACAAGGCCCTAAATGTAAACTCGAGAGTTGTGTCCTCATTAAAAGAAATTAAAGAATAAATTTTATGTCATAATAACATCAATCGGAGTAAAACTGGATTGTGGGTTGAAACACCGGAAGCATAGCAGTCGTCTGTCTTTACCTTATTAACTGGCTTCAATAATTTTATTGTTTGTAATTTAACCCTAATTTTTGTATGTTCCTTTTATAATTCTTTACTATAGAAATTTGTAATAAGGGCGTAAGTTAAAAGCAAGTATGTTTTAATTGCGTGAATTAAAGACGCGCTCTCAAATTTTAGAAGTTCAATTTCGGCTACTAGACGCGTATAGCTCACTCACACAGACATGAAAACTGATAAGCCCGGCAAGTAATACCGCACTATAAACGACTTTGATACTTTTATAAAAATATTACAATATTTACTTATTATTTATGTTCTACTTTTTGTTGTATTTGATGTAACATTACCAAAATAAATTATAGTTTCTCAAGGTCATACTCACTCAAAAACAGTATAACTAAACGTAAATATGTATACGTAATAGACAGAAACATCGAATTTGTGTTCAAATATTTAGCCCGTTTGTGCCCGATCAAGGCTTAATTTCTCAACATTTTCATGAAGAGTAGTATTGTGGTAACTGGATCATAGTTTAGGTAATAGCTAGAAACATTAAGTTGTGCTTAGATGCTTAGTCTTCTAGTGTAGGAGCAAAATTTCAATTTTTTAAAGTTTGGTGAAAACAGTATTTATGATAATCTTAGTATAGTACTAATAGTTAGAAACATTGTGTTTGCACTCAAAGGCTTAGTATCAGCCAAATGTTTCATATCTTAGGACCAGATGAGAGCTATTTCGTGATATTTTTTTTTAATATTAATAATAGCTATACACATGTAGTTTGCGCTTTGAAGTTGAGTCTTGTCGTATCAGCTAAGAGTACAATTTCTCATAGACCAAGTGAGTAGCTGTATCATGATAATAGAATTTTGGTACTGATAATCACTAGAAACCTCAACTTTGCGATCAGTGGTCTACTCTCATAGAGTCAGATCAACGTTTCATTTTATGGATCAGATGAGTATCTGTATCATGATAATTGAACTTTAGTATTTATAGTAGCTGCAAACATCAGGTTTGGGTTCAAATGTTTAGTCTCACACTATCTGATGAAAGTTTCATTTCTCATGCGTAGATGCGCTAGCTGCGTAAGCGTATCCTTGTCGTGATATCAAAATTTTTGTATAGTATAGAGTAACTAGAAATATAGAGTTTATGCTGAAAAGTATCATAGTGCCTTATTAATGTTTAATTTCTCATGGGCTAGACAAGTGATAACTGAATTTTTGTACATATAGATATTAGCTACAAATATGAGTATGTACTCAGAGATGTAGATAGGAGAATTTTTAATTTAACGTTTGCTTCTATATCAAAAATAATTCTGTGAACAACATACTACAAAACACCTGAATTGTAAATTGTAATATCGATAGTACAGCGGGCAGCATATGACGGCTTTTGTGTAAAACGAACCCTAATTCCACCGACAAACTTTGCATCTCTAGCTTAGATACACTGTTCACCAAATGATTCGTTTCATTATAAACAAGACTTGAGAGATCATGTTCTCATAAGAATAAGCCTTATATTTGATTCTTTTGAAAGATTACATTTGTTTGTAAATTCTGCAGCGTGTTTATGATATTATTATATATTTTCTGAATAGATAATAAAAATTAATAAAGAGAATGCGAAAACGACATATATATTTCTACCCATGAAAGAGCTCCCTACATGTTTCTAAGAGTTTTTGTTATTACCTAACGAAAGGAGTACAAACAAGACATATCTGTCTCTATCCATCAATGACTTCCATAACAGTTTTTAAAGTGGGTCGTCATCAGATCATTTTGTTCAGTCCTGTGGTAAGCTCTCATCACTACTAACAAGAGGACTACAAAGACGACGTATGTATTTCTACCCGTCAAGAAGTTCCATAACAGTACCTCAAAACATAAAATATAAAAAGAACTAACGTAATAAAAACTAAATTTAGAATTTTTGTTTCAACCTAATTACAGTGTCTCTTACTACTAGAAATATAAACCACTATAAAAAGTTGGTTAGTATTTCGAAATGATCAAAACGTTTTGTGAAGTGTATACGTATTTCTACAGCGATTTATTTTTTACCAGTCGAGTGCAAAATGACGTACACGTCCTTACCGTATGGAGCCAGAGCGCGGTCTAACACGATGTGAATTCTTCTTTCATACTTTTGTGTCAATCGAATCTAAATAAAGAAATAAATTGAACCTTATTCTGTAGGCGTTAAATAATTAACATAAAATGGTGAAATTTTGTTCACAACTAAATAATTTTTTTCTCAGGTGTAGTATACATAACTTGGATTTTATTTCTTGTTATTTAAACTTGATTATATGTAGCATAATCAGGTATTTTTTAAAATTAAGAAAACCGTAAAATTACTGAGATTTTGATACCGAAAATCAGGCTGTTTTGAGCGAGGAGACTACGGAGAATTGATTATTTTAAATGAAAACTCATTCGTTTTAAAAAACAATCATCCGTACAACAATGTTCAAGGTTCAATGAATCTGTAGTTAGTCATTATGTTTACCAAAGTTGAGTAGTTTTGTTGTAATTCTTGCCGAAAAACAGTGAAAATGGACCTTTTTTGAGAGCGCGTCCTTAATCTAATCCTTCTAAGGTGAAAGATTCAACAAAATATGCCCGAATAATACTGTTACTATTATGCGAAAAGTCTGAATCGAATTTTGAGCTGTTTTTATCTTTATTTTGATTTATAAAACGCTCAATGTACTTGACATTTTATAATATAGGTATTATAGTACCTCAGCACAATATAATGACTATCAAAGACCAAGTCCAAAGCATATAGGTGTTTCTTAAATGGATAAACATTGTCTGATCTCGAATTATACGTTGTCGAATATAATTTTACGGTGACGTTTGAAGTGAATATATAACTTAGAATTCTGATCCGTAACCTTTTTGTGTTACGAAAATTGGTGGAAGCAAACACTGTGTCGAGTAAAGTGTGAGCAGTGTCACGCTTGCCTTCGCGTATTGAGAACAGTAAGACTTACGCTTATCGTGTTTTCTTTTTTTCTTGTCCGTGGTTACGTATCGGGAAGGTAGGGGGTGTGGCGATCACTGATCAAAGTCTATGCTACTCAGAAGTAATTAATGAATAAATAAAATGCTTGCCTGTAATACAAAAACTTCACTTCTATTGTGTGTATTTACGATACACTCTGTTTTTACTATATGTATGTTTTTTTTTCTCGAACTGACTACGCTATTGACCTTACTAGGTCTTCATAGTTTCACCTAACTAGATAGATGGTAATGATCCTTTCTGATATGGTACACTGAAAAATAGGAATGCTTAAATATGATTAAAACAAACTAAAAAACCTCTTTTGCGGTAATTTCATATAATACGAGTAATTCATATACTTAATATAAAAGTAACAGTAAAGAATAGCGTAGTTGTTAGTGTAATACTCAAAAGGATAACAAATACCGAAGATTACCAGATTCCAGAAATTAAATTAATATTTCCACAAAGTTTACTTGTTTATAATCTAATTAGTAATTAGAAACTGAAAAATATGTTAATCGGTAGTGGATTTAAATACGATACTTAATCCTACTGCCCTGGTTATGTAGGCCATAGCTATACTTATATGTTTAAATAATAAATGCAGCTAAAATAATAAATTTTATAGACATATTAAATTAAATCCTGCTCACATCTATTATATATTATAGTAAAAATATTATTTTAGATCATAAACAATATTAATGTTTGTTGAAACATTAATTCTATGCTACCAATTACTTGTATTAATTGAATTAGTTATTATATTGACTTTATTGTAAATCGTTAAGCCTTAGCGCTATGGAAACTGGTGGGTTTATTATGTATGCTGAGATTTAATACATTTTATGAAACATAATATTTCATTGTCATCTATAAAAATTAAAATCAATTGCTGAATGTATATAAGTGCAACGCTTTAAATCGTCTTAACAGCTTCCTCAGATTACAAACTATGCTTCAAACTTATTTTAAATTACATATACTATAAAAAATTCGGTCGACGGTTCCATTTATCTGAGGCATTTTTACGTTTTACTCCAATTTAAAAATGAGAATAAATTTGCATAGCTTTCAACTTAAATTATTATTACTCGGTTAAAGTATTTGACAGAATGTCTAATACTCGTAGAGCTCTCGGTTCCATGCATTGTATGCAAATATTGACGGCGCCGCGTCATCTTGAACATTCCAGATCATTTACCAGAGTTATGATCCTGGCGTGTCATCATTGATTTAATGGCTTGATACGACAGGTCGTATACGTCAACCCGTTAATGGTAAGTTTTAGAATAAGCAGCATCGGCAGTATCGTACGGGTCTGCGGGGGGCGTCCTCGGCTACATAATATTTCTCACTTCAATTTGTTGTCATGTTTGTTTTTCCCCTGGCATCGTCTCACTTCGTTTCAATCAGGGTTCGGTTTTTTTATTTTCATTCCGAGGTGACGTTTATCGTGATTCCCCGGCGAGGGCGCGGGGAAGCGAGCTGGTCCGCGCCTCTCTCTATTTAAATGACGATTTACCAGTTTCTCATCCGACTCCCGACGTCGCGTCGTTCTGTTTACGAGCGAGTGTTTTATTTGTATATATTTTACTGCCACCTATGTTATGATGAACGTTTACGTGCCTCTGACTTAATTTAACGTCCCATAAGAATTTGTGAACTCGGGACGCTTTAGCCAATAAAAGATAAAATTAATTAAGGTATAAGTTTAGTTTAGTAGATATTGGAAATATCGCTTCTGATTATAGCTCTGTATATTATATCTCGTACGCAATGTTAATATAAACATTATGGGTTAGTTAGTACTTTTGAAGTTTTATCATCTACATTATTGATTTCAAATTATCAAACTGTTTTTTTTTATTCTAAATTTCAATCATTTGTATTTGAATATAGAATACTTATAGTTCTATAATTTCAAAAAAGTATTTAATCTACCAAAATGATCTTCGAAATTTGACTTATCTAATGTCATTTTTTTGTATTTATTGTATAATAAATTAAAGCAAATCTGTTTTCTAATTCAAATTACACATAATATTGTCATAGGACCATTAACATAGTTTTTAAGACTCGAAAAATTTACGTATTAATAGCCTACATGTAAACAAGATAATAAAAATGATCAAGATATTTTAATAATCTAAAACATATTCGTAAGGCCGGTATTCTAAATATGAAACCAAGTATGCATATAACTCAACTATTTACGACTGGAATTTTAACATAAGCTTCAACACATGAACACGAAATAATGCAAATGCAAACAAATCTGTTACTTTAGAGAGCCATTTCTTATCGCTTAACGTTGCCACACACTACTACTGTTGAGTTTTTTTTAATTTAAATGAAACGGACAGTGATGTACAACAGTTTACAAAATATGTATAACTTCTCTTTTATTTAAAACAGCAATAAAAAAACTTAATAGTTTTGTTGTCAAAATAATTTTTGTTGATATTTTTAAAAGCATATATGTATTTTAGGTACTTCTAAAGCGAATTATTGTTATCTGATTTAAAAAGAGAATCGCAGGAAATCCTTACTAATATAGTTGCTAATGTGAGTGTGTTTGTTTGTTACGCTTTCATGCCTTAATTAGTCAACCGATCTTTTTTTTAAATTCTATAGGTTTCGCACAAAGATATTTAGAATTATCAATATAAAGGTAGAAAAGGGTAATCCCATTTTGATACGAGTCACTTCTCTTATCCTTGACGCGTTGCATGTGATATAAAAAGTCACAAAGATTATTCATGATTTAGATGCTAGTCAAAGAGTAATGTAACCACTATTCCGTTGAATGCCTTTAGGATTGTTAATCACATTCTTGATAAAATGTTCAAACAATTTGAATAGACTCCCTTTCCATCAATCTCTAAAGATCGAATAGATATATACGAAGATTGTAATAAAATATTATATGCCCTAGTCTCTTCGTACTAAACCTGAGGCATTTTTGAAGAAAACATTCGAAAGTTTTGCATATATGTGTTATCGTAGAAGCAAGCTTTATCATCAATAATTTTAAAACTATTAAGGTATTGCTTACACACAACACAAAAAGATGTGTCATATAGAAGGAATCGGAAAAGAATATTTGTGTAAACCGAGCATCATAAAATGTTGCATACACGTTGTCAGGAGTAGGAAAGTGATTTTTCATTCAGAAAAAACATTGAAGAGGGTTAGGTCAGATCTTTAATAACATGAGCGAAATCGCGAGCAAAAGCTAATGTAATATCAAGATAACTTATGTTTTATAGACTTCTTGGCTTTTGTACAATATACCCAAAGACATATATATCTGTTAAAGGTAGTTCATGCAAAGCTCCTGCTGATGAAAACATCGTCAAGCAGTTGTTCAGATACACTAAAATTGTAGAAGGTAATTTTGTTGCTGTAATAAATGAATCGTATAAGTTCCATAACTTTGCGTGAAAATGTATCATTAATCATGTTAATATAAGTAACTGTACATTACAGAAAACATGGAACCTTGGAATATTGAATATCGTATAACAAAAGCAACATTGATTTATTGTCTATTAGATTTGGTAATCCGTACTCAATTTTTGTGTCATTATAATATTACACTACATTTAATATATTGAGGAAGAATTTTAATTATTTTCATTAATATATTCTGTTTTGTGATCTCATTTCCTCGGTATGTAATTCCAGTCAAGATTGTAATAGAAAGTGGAAATCATCGTTTTTTAATATCTCCACAAATTTCGTTTTTATCAGTAACTTACTCGTTAAGCTAAAATTAATTGTTTTTTATACATCAAACGAAATATATACTTATACTAAAAAAACAGTTCCTTGGAGGCTCAATCAAGTCAAAACTATTGAACGTAGCATCGGCTTAGGATTATGACCATTGAATGCAAAATTTTTCCTTGAATGGATTCTAGGCTATTTTGTAGATTCGATTAAGTCTTTGCCTTTTTTTTAATGACCAAAGAACCTGGTGTGTATGAGCAAGTGGTAAATAAAATTCATGTGCCTGGTTCTAAAATAGCTAAACCGATTTTGCTCATTTAATTTTCTTTTTTTATTTTACTAGAAAGTCACTATATTTTTAGTTTATTAGCATATTACATATCCTCGTGCTTTTCCATTGGTTATAAGTTGTGATAGAATTCAACCTCTCTAATATTTCTAACAGTGTATAAAGGTTAAATAGTAATTATGAAAATTAGAATCAAATAAAATCCCCTACAATAACAAAATCAATAGCACAATAACAAAATAGATACGATAAGTAGATCGTCTCATGGCTCAGTGATTAGCATGTACGAGAGTCAAATCCATAGAGTTCAGTTAAGGATATTATGTTGATGAAACCTGAAACCATAGCATGGTGGTAGACCTTTTTCTAAGCACGCCTGACTTGCTACTATCCTGAAGAGGAAAATATATTGCCAAGCACCTATATCTAGTTGTGTTAGTTACGACAGCCGCATTTGAGAACGAGTCATATAGTGTATTTACCATCTTAAACCTTATTATTAATTAACATTTGGTGAAAATGTCGCTCAAACATTAAATATATATAAAATGTAACGAATTTAGATGGACAAATAATTAATATAATTTTTATTTCAAGATTTTAAAATTTTATTCAAATAAAAGTCTAGCACTTTAGTTCGCGATTACCCTAAAACGCACAACCATATCGATACAATCTGTTGACACTTTATATTAACAAATGGACACGCGCAGTTTGTTTTAAACATAAATACTCGGATAAACAACAGCATAATATTATTTGAGATGAATTTATGATGGTAACTTTTAGTTTATTGTTTACATAATATTAGTAATACATTTGAAAATCTATAAACAAAAATAAATCTATGCAGTGTTATTACAAAAAAGTAAATTCTTGCTTTAAAAAGGTTTCGTATTAAATGCACCGCGCTCGCCCAAGGCAAGTTCGCGTTATCCTTTTTTCGCAAGTCTAACCTAAGCTAACCAAAGCGAGACAAGAGAACAAGATGACGAACATTCAGCAAACGCGGTGCATTTAAAATGTAACCTATTTAAAGCTAGTATTCAATACGTATTTAACTTTTTTGTTATAACACCGGAAGTGTCTTATATTTGTCCAGTTTAATCTTCAAAATGGGTGAACCAATTCCTTTGGTAGTTGTAACACATTTATAGTTTCATTTACACTACATATACTTAATTACTATTTTTTATAAGAGTATGCAATTATTAAAAGATGTGATAGAAGTAACGTAAAATCTATAAAAGGGTTATAGGAAACTAGCTTTTTCTCGTAGCTTTGCTCACGTTAATGTTGATTTGAACTATCTTTGGTGAACAGTAGTATTTTTATAAAGATTAGTTGAGTAGTTAAGAAGCGATAGGATAACAAAAAAACTCACATAAGTATTTATAATATTAGGTAGGATTAGGATAAATATTATTTACGGAATTACTATTTAAAAAATATAGCAGTCAAATTTTCAAATTTAATTTAACAAAACTTAATTATTTATTAAAAACCGTAGATACAGATTCACTAGATAGTAAACACCTTTTTTCTCTAACCGACTGCACTATTACATTATATATATACTATTATATTATATACAAAGCTTAACAGCTTCACTAGACAACAATCTAGTAAACATACTTATATAATTTGTGGTTTATTATAAATACGCCGGCTGTTGTCTCCTACCGTTAGAACAGTATTTGTTTTTTGGATTTGAAGTATTACAATACAATAACTAAGCAGCCACATTGGCAACTAAAGGCTGTATTTTGCCAAGTCGCTTATTAAATAAGGTTTATTCAACCAATTTTCACCATTAACAAACTGTCCTTATTTGATTTCACTACAGACTATATTTTAATTGGTGTCGCTTTCAAAGTTTCATAGATTGCAATATAATGCAAAGTATAAGTACGTATTTCTACACGCTGCCCTTCAATTTTAAACTAAGTATCTATAGTTTTTTTTTGTGGTAATTAAGCAACTGATATGTGGCACATATACACCACTAGCCCCTACCCGCGACTTCGTCCGCGTAATAATAGTTACTCTGGACTAACGTCAACACGCAGCAGAAGCTCTCAAAAGGAAAAAACATCCCGATTTTGAAACATTATTCATCTATGCTCCGCTCGCATTGGTCTTAGCGTAGTGACATACAGCCTTCCTCGATAAATTAGCTATATAACACTGAAATAATTTTTCCAATCGGACTAGTAGTTGCAGAGATTACCCCTACAACGTCACAAACTCACAACGTTACAAACTCACAAACTTTATCTCTTTATAATATTAGTATAGTAGTATAGAATAACATCAACTACGATTACAGTAAAACACTAATACCTTGATAGTTGAAAATTAAAGAAGATATAAATAGAATCAAAATCGTTAATAATCTTCTCTAGTAGGTAGCAATAAATATAAGTTGTGAGATGATATCAGGGATGATATAACCGGTATTGGAAGGTACAAATGACCCAATTTGTCGAGATAACGCGGCGCCGTGTGGAGGCGAAAATCCGCCGTAATCCACGGGCTCGCGCGCTAATCGAAATATCGTCGCACTCACTTATTGACGAGTTCAGATCGTTCGATACACGACATATAACCGGTTTCATAATATTTTAACACGTCTACACACATATTTTATGTTTAAACGGGCCGTGATATATTGAAATAACGACCGCAATATAAAATATTACCAGTGTTAGGATTTCAAGCTGTAAGTTAAATCGATCAACTTCTAACCTACGCATTTAAACTTGTAATCTATCTATATATATAAAAGGAGAAGCTGATCAACTTAATGACTGACATATCAGCACAGGGCCTAAACTATAAGGGTTATAAACTTGAAATTTTGCACAGGGGTTCTTTTTATAACGTAAGCGAGCACTAAGAAAATATTTTTTGAAAATTCACCACCTAAGGGGGTGTAAACGGGGTGCAAAGTTAGTATAAAACTTTGCTGTTTTGAAAGTTATTCGAATGAAAGTCAGGATGAAGATTCTTCGTTGAAAGTAATGAAACATGTGTAAAATATTTTTTTGAAAATCATCTCTTAAGAGGGTAAAATGTGGATGCAAAGTTAGTATAAAAGTTCTCTGATTTTCAAAGTTATTTCAATAACATTTTGTATTTAGGTTATTAGTACCTAATAATTATTATTGGCTATATCCTAATAGTATAAGGTATCGGACTTGAAACTGTGGAAACTCTTCTATCTAGCGGGATAATATAATAAAATATGTACATAATAATTCTAATTTAATTGTAAAAGATTGATTTTAAAATGAAAAAAAAAATAACACTTTTATAAATATCATCTATTAAATACCTACCTAAATGGCTACCTCATTAAATTATTAAATATGTCTACAGACAATCTACTGTAGATTAACTACCTCAATATCGCAAACGAAGTTGCGGGTAAAAGCTAGTCTGCATATAAAAAGTAACACGAAAAATCTGATGCATATGAAATAAGAAAATATTAAATGAAAAGTGTTGCGATACTTTTTATTCAAAGGAAAAAAGTCGAATACACCTAAATCGCATGGGTAATAAAAATTAGGTAACTGGTAAATGAAACTACCTATCAAAATAATTATCGGCACAATGAGAATCAATGAGTGTACAGAAAATGTATTTATGAAAAGAAAAATACATTTGCTAAATGTAATTATAGAGGGTATAGGTATATATTACAATTTCAAATATATTTTATGAAAAAAATAACCGTTGAAAAATCTTATAGGACATGATTTTGAGATAATATGCTTTTTATTAAATCCAAACAAATATTATACTATTCTTTAATCGAACATCTTCTTTAAATAAAGTGTTACTACATCTTGCGTTATGCATGTACATTAAATTACTTGATAATCCGAGTCACGTTTACGAATATTTCCAATAGAACCATTATGTTTAAGTATATTGAACAATCAAAATAAGAATCCAATCCTTAGTGTCGTAAAGCGGCCAACACACTCGACGCTCGCCCGGCATCTGACCCCCACCGTCGGCCATGTTCCGCTCCTCCCCACGACCCTCCCAACGCCCCCACCGCAATTACAGCTATCTAGCCCTTTCGGCGACAACGCATACATTATCTTACTCCTCAGATAATAAAGATTAATATCACTTGGCGGTTGACGGGACGAGTACCCCAGTGGGCTTAACCGCATCCCTTCAGAATGTTTCGTGTCTCGCCTACATACGAGCAGTACGCGATATCATCTACCATCGCTGTATAATTATTACAATGCTTTCATATCGGCAGCTCGTACTTGAGTTTTATTGAATCCATGACTACATTATTAATAGGGTATTTGATTTTAGATGCGTGTTCTGTAATCGTTCACATTATAGATACTTCTTTTTTTTTTTTATTTGGTCTACGATACTTGATAAGTTTATAAAAAAAATATTTTGTTAGTTACTTTAATCCAGGCGGAAGTTTAAAGGAGGCCAAAATATTTTTTTTTATATCATAGGAGACAAACGAACAGGTGGGTCACCTGATGTTAAGTGATCACCACCGTCCATAGACACTTGAAATACCAGGGTAGTCGCAGGTGCGTTGCCATCCTGTGTTGGGAGTGGGGGGAGATGACGAGAGGTGTGCCTTCGGTGCTCTCACTTACCGAAGGAAAAATAAAAATGCAAGCACTGTTACTTCGCGTCGATTTCCTATGAGAGGGTGGTACTACCCTGAGCGAGCCGAACCATTTATGCTGAAATCAGTTATAGTTTCAGCGTGGCTCTACCACCTAAAAGCGTGGCTCTACAACCAACAAAGCGTGGCTCTACAACCTACAAAGCGTGGCTCTACCACCTACAAAGCGTGGCTCTATCACCTACAAAAATAATATAACATGAATAAAATTAAAAGACCTTGGTCCATAAAGCGCCGAGCATATGAAAGCCTGGTAAGCTTACCGCTGACTTACAAGAAAAAGACGCCATACAGCCTACACCACAAGGGAAATTGTGTACCAGAGCATTAGATTGGAGATTGAGGAATCAATAATTAACGTCTTCTTACTGATTCTCCATTTGATCATGTCGCCCAAATAAAAAAGTCAGTAGGTGATAAATAATAAAGAGTACAGATCTCTTAAAGGGTTCTTATTGTCACATTCAGGAAAAATGATTTATTATACCTATTATTATACCTATATCTTTTATTTCAAACGCAAGAGAGAGAGGTGCCACTATTAAGTTTCAATCCCGTTTCAAAAAACTCTTAGCTCCGGGGCTGCTTTAATGTCTACATATTACATATATTACATTTTGGGGTGTAAGGGGTGTCAAATAACATCATAAGACTTGAGATACCCAAGCCAACCTCACCTGCATGTGGTGCACCCTGCTGAATAACGAACGAGGCAATGGCGAAAGCGGGGTGGTAGGGTTTTACAGCCCGACTGGGTCGCAACCACCATGTATATGGCGAAAAAGCCCGTAATAGTGATTCGCTTCTGCGGGTTGCGTTTTGGGATCAGCCTGTGCATATCCAGCTTTTTGCAGGCCGGCATGACAGTGGCGACCGGCGATGGATAGTGTCTCAATCGGTGGTCGCTATTATTTTTGGATTGCACTGTGTTTACCATCAGACATAGTGCAATCATTTTGCCGTGCTACAAAAAAAAAAACATTATTTAAATTTATGGGATTAAGTTTGCTTTAGGTCGACATCATTTCATAAGTTTTACTTTATAATCCTTATATCCTTGCTTATCCCAGTGTCTTCATGATGTACCTAATACGGATTGAGGTCGAAGCCTCCGTAATGAAGCAAGTTGAAATAACAAATAGGCATGTGATTCCACCTTTTAGCCCATTGTATAATAATAATCCGATATTCTGATAAATCAAAACCAAGGTTCATGAAGGTCGATACCTGAACTCCTAGTTAGTTAGTCCTGCTTTTCTAAAACTTTTACATATAGAGGACTTCTCAGATTTATCTAGACTGAATATTATAATGCTTCGCCATAGAGGTTAATGGTAAAAGACTCAAACAAGCTTAGTCGTAATGGCCTAGATACAATATCAAGAAGTTAAGAATAGCCAACACTAAATCCAAGTATAAAATGTAGTTCTCATAAAAAAATAAAATATAAAGCGAAGTTGCTGGGACGAACTAGTTAAAATATAATTGAACTGTTAGTGATTCATTCAAACTCGAAAGAAAACTAATTCATTTATTGAATGCTTACTGATCTACTAAATTAGGATGGTCAAAATAGTACCATAAATTTGTTTTCTTCTTAGAATAAATTAAAAATACATATTCATAGCTACAAATGAACTAAACAAATTGATTATGTCTACCAAATAATTGTTATATATTGGCTGATGTCCATGAGTTTGTTTTCATGAAAACGGTTTTCTTGTTATATGAAAACTTTGTTTTTATCTGGCTTAATTGTGGGTTTTTTTTATTTATAACTGTTCATTATTGTTTAACATCTACAACTCTGTACCAATTTTAAGTTGTCTCTGTTTTATCATTACTGTTAGGCCTATACAGAAAAGCGTAAATATATAGATATAGCTTATATAATAAGTAGGTACTTTAAGAATTCTTCTATACCTATGCCACGAAAAGTCTCATGAAAATCTATAGACAAATCGATTTCTTTTATATATATATATGTACTTATCATGGATATATAATATCATAAATGTGAAAATGAGTTTATTTATTTGTTTGTCATGCTTAGTTATTTAAGGGATCGTCATGACATGTTGCATAACTACACGAGAGGACTACAGAAGACATAGAATATATTCCATCCATATTTCAGAGGGATTGGTCAAGTCTACCTTAACATGAGCAAAGCCACGGTCAAAAGCTAGTAGATTAATAAGAATATTACTGCTCCCATACAATTTTACCTAAGATATAGGTACCTAATGATTCAAAAAACAATAGTAATTGTACATTCCTAAAATAATTGAATTAAAGACTTTTTAAATAATTTTTAAGTGCGTATATTATTCGTCGTATAATCAGATATCTTCAAAGATGACACAATAGTAGACTAGTAGTAACATTGATCCTGGTAATTACAATATTGAAAATAAATCGTGGACGGCGATTCTGGGCGGCGCGGGTGAAGGTAATTCGATGTCGGGTGTGGAAATTAGAAGCTCGGTAATGACATCGGCCACGCCCCGGTCAGGCCCGGACACGTCTCTCGTTCACTATAATAATTCCTCATAATATAACCTTATCATTATCTGAAGAACGTTTGAATGCCGCACTGCGTCGCGCACTGACATGTGGCTTCCAATCACCCAAAACAACTTTATACATTTATGCACTAAAATCGTATTAGTAAAATCTTCGCAAAACTTTAAATAAATAAAGCAACTCATATTGGCACATATAACTTAGGTCTTGCTAAAAGAATGTTTTCTGTCACATACAAAGTATCACAGAGTAAGCAAGTTAGGTATATTAAGACGTCTACAATACGTCAGAATTAAAAATATACATATTATTCTGTGAAAAACATAATACTCAACAAAATAAATTCTACAATGAAGATCACGTCATGTGAATAAAGTATCTTTGTTTATTTACCTCCACCGACGATTACATATAAAGATCATAATTACAGAAAAAGAAATATTTTATTGTATGCGACGTTCACGTTGTTATAACGTAAACAAGTTACGTATCAGTGACCATGTGAATGTCAAATTACAGGAGTTATCTTGTTAGTTGACGACTACATTTAAAAAAATGTAATAAAACACTGACGTAGAGACAAATTAATTCATAAGTGACCCATAAACCCGGAACTTTATGTCATTATATCCAGACTATTACATACTCAAGGATGTATAGGTATAATTCTTATATTAAAACTTTCTTAATTAGTTATAGTATAGAGTAAATCATTAAAAAAAATAATAAAACTCATAAAATGTTCATACATATTACCATGTAAATTCAACACATTATGTGGTAGCGCGCCAACCGAACCGTAACAGAAAAGCCGCGAAGATAGTCGTATGTAAGTATAATAGGGTCCGTTCGTAAAGAGTCGGCGCCTTTGCAATTAACACGATTCCGTAATAAAAATAACTAGACAGTCAAATTAATTAATTTACAGACGTTAATTATCTCATCAGGGCCGTAAAGTCATGAACAATTTGCTGCGGCGGCGAGCTTATCGGGTCGTCACATCGCGCCCGGCGCTGGGACCGCACTGGGACGGACACCCGCCCAATTAATTATCCTATAATGTTATGAGAAATCACCGACATTGTATTATTAAGCGAATACTTTGGATATATGTAGTTATATGGTTATATAAAAATTGTTAAGTTAGAGTGATGAACTCAGTTATATCATACCTTATTTATACTGGTTTATTTTAAATTAGAATTCTACTTCATACTAAGTAACGCTAAGAAGAACATATGTTAACCCTTTGCACTCGAGGGATCTGGGGCAAAGCCACTTAAAATATTGAATGAAAATGAATGAAAGATGTTTAAAAAACTCGTAAAAAACTCGTCTTTTTTTTTCGAACTGTCTACGCTATTGCCCCAGCAAGGTCTTAACAGCTTCACCGGACTACAAAACTACAAGTGCAAAGGGTTAAAAGCTTAATCCGTGTAATTGATATTAAAAGAAGACTCTTCATGTAAAAATATATGTAGGTGTAAATGAAATCTATAAACTGCAATACTGTTTGACTGTTGCTATGAGTATTTAGCATATCAAAATATTATATTGTGAAAAAGGTCTTTTCTATAGATTTTTGAATACGGACAATGTTTACACAATATCCGTTGCGCTACAATTTAGGGGAGAGTGGGGGAATTGGGAAGACTCAACTTTAAACGCTAAAAAATAATAGAAAAAAATTATAAACTAAATCAAATTTTATTGCCACATGAATTTTAGTTATCTATGTACTTAGTAGTCATAAAACGTTATTTTAAATTTACGTTTTAATAAAAATATAAATTAAAACAAAAAACATTGCCGTTCCTGTTTACCCGATACCCTATGGGGTAATTGAAATTATCCCGTGGGGGAAATGGAAATGGTATAAGGTAGTTAAGAAAGACGTTTGATCGATCTTTCTTACGTAATTACGAGGCATCTGAAATCATTTGTAAAGTTTAAATATTTTTACACATTCAACCAGCAGTCCTATGGGTAATTAGGAGGGTAAGGGGTAATTGGGAACGTTCCAAATTACTCACCTAATGCCGTTCCCAATTACCCGAAACAGTCAATATACATAAAAATTGCCGCCACTCTCAAAAGCATTTTTTATTACCTTCAATCTATGTTACATTTGAAAACAGATACTGTGTATATGATATGAGAAAAACACAATACCTTTGAACTCAAAAATATGATACTTACATGTGTTATAACTGATGACAAAAATTATATCAAAAATACAAAAATAATTGTTCGACTTACCGTGACAAAACTAGTGCGTCCTTTCAAACCCACTCTCGCATACGCAATGAATGGCTCTGCATTCAGCCGTAGAATAAGTTCGTGACAGTGTAGTACGGGGAGATGTACTATTTATCTAACTATTCCCAATTACCCGCCGTTCTCAATTACCCTACTCTCCCCTACTATCTGTTTCTTAAAGTAATGAAAAACGCATGCGCATTGACATAATTAGTGTAATATAAAAAATAGTTTTTTATGAAGCGTTGAGAACGAGCCTCGTAAAACATGACTTGGAATTTTACACTGGATTTGTCTTTTCATTAAGGAATTTATTATAATGCAACTATAGCTTGACATAAGAAATTTTGTAGTCCGGTGAAGCTGTGAAGGCCAGTAAGGCCAATAGCGTAGTCAGTTCGAAAAAACAAAAAAAAATGTTTAGTACTCTCCTAATTCCCTGCTAGATTCAATCTCCTAGATTCAAAGATCAGAAGCAATAAATATATGACGACTTCCTAAACCGTTACTCACAGTTACAACTGGTAAATTACACGTCTATAGTAAGCTACTGACGTGTATTCTATTTTTATTATTCTATCCTTGATTGTTGTAGACATTTATCACGTATATACAATCAATGTTTTTAAATACTAACTGATAACAGTGACTTTGTCTGTGTCGTTATCTTAAAAATCAGGGATGTTATGGAGCTCCGTAACCGTAACCGAAACTATTGGATATCCGGAAAAAATATATATCCGTAACCGTAACCGATACAAAAGTTTCGGATAGTTTCGAATAAGGGTGAAGTCCATATAAAACATGTTTCGATATGTTTTCACCGCATTTGCACTCCATGTGAATCTTGTAGTAGGGACGATCGACGGATCGATATTAGAAAAACTTTGATGTTCATATCCATGTCAACATTGAATCCAAAGCATCGTTGTACGACATAATATATCGATTGCAAAACATGTGTGGATTTACTAATTTTTATAGATAAACATTGATATATTTGGTAACCGATAAATTAAACAGTCGAATAAATTTAATGAAATATGGTTTTATATATTTTTGAAACAAAGTAAACGATTATAAGGCTTCAAAATTATATTTTGTTAAGTATAATCTTCCTTCGCTCAGTTTTGACTATTACAACTTTTTTTTTGTAAACATGCTAATCGCGAACGCAGTAATTTTAGAAGTAATACATGTTCAAACAAACACACAGACAGACAGACATTTCTAAAAATTATTGAAGTATATCTTATTACTTATTCCAAGATACATGTAACATTTTTTTTCACATAAATCTAAAAAGTACAGACAAGTTAGATTTACATTCTTATTATATGTATAGAAGATATATAGAAAATTAGAAGAAACCTAAGAGAGCACCGTTACTAACATCTGTCTTCGTACAAGAATTTGCATAATTTCAACAGTTTCTCCAAGCTTCTGCTTGCATATAAATTATAATGAAGCAGTACTTTGTGTTTATATGCCTATTAAATTTTCTGATACATATGATATGTCTAATCTCTCAAATAAATCTAAAAGTTTGTTCGTTTCCAGTTACAAAAAGTGGGAAGGGCTATTCATGAGAAGTACTTATGTAATGCTACGTTAAATAGTCATAGTATTTGGCTGCAACTGACCGACAATCTCATTTCCTAAGCTAAACTTTTGCCTAGATTCTCAATAAATTCGGACGTGAAAAATTAC
The DNA here is from genome assembly GCA_014332785.1 of Antheraea mylitta. Classification (NCBI taxonomy): domain Eukaryota; kingdom Metazoa; phylum Arthropoda; class Insecta; order Lepidoptera; family Saturniidae; genus Antheraea; species Antheraea mylitta. The sequence goes on along the minus strand of JACEII010000008.1, from coordinate 12,807,663 downwards.
AAGGTCAAACGTAAACCTTTTAAATATACATGTAGCTAATTAATAACAAACGGCATAAAATAGATTAAAAATATAAATTCTATATTTTTTTTTTATTTGACTCTTCGTGGGAATTCATTAAACAGAAACTCATCGGAATTAAAAAATCCTTTTTGTGGTAGAAAATTACGTTTTCACGTTTTAAATCACATATAAAAGACATAATAATGTTTGTACCGATTAATGTGAATAATCTATACGTGTTATAAAAGGGTAACGAGACAAAATGTACATAAAATATTTAAAAGGAAAATACAATCCTATGATTTATTTATTTATTTAATCAATTTGTTTATACTTGAAGTTTCACGCGGACGTAGTCGCAAGCACAGCTAGTAACTGTATAGATCTTTAGACAACATATCAATAATCTCACTGCGGAAATAACCATTAATTTGCATATTTTATTCACAGATTGTTCTGAACTCCATGCACCGATATCAACCTCGCATCCATCTAGTGAAAGTTCGCGAGGGTGGAGGCCCTATCACAGATCTCACGCGGGAGCAGCATCGCACCTTTGTATTCCCAGAAACGGTGTTCACAGCTGTTACCGCCTATCAAAATCAACTAATCACAAAACTTAAAATAGACTCCAATCCCTTTGCGAAAGGATTCAGGGATTCCTCGCGGCTGACTGATTTCGATAGGTAAGTTCTTTTTTATTTTTAAGTATGTATTAAGTAATACGTCACAACGAGTCGGAGTATAAATGAAGGAAAAATGAACGTGACGAAACCATATCATGATGACTGGACTGTTTCTGATGTCCACTTGGCTGTCACCGTCAAGTTTCTGGCCAAGTACTTATAGAAGTGTTGTAGGTGACTTGAGAGCCATTCCTTTTCTAGGCTTAACTTGTTATGAGCTTAGGTTACATTGTCACTTCAAAGTAGTTAACATGATAATCGTGATAATAGAATAGAGAGTGAAATGTATTAAATGATAGTTGGTACACATATATGTTTCAATATCTCATATAAGTATGAATATGTAATTTAGCCTATGTTAGCTCAGACAGGTCGTGAATTGCATGACCCAGGCAAAAGCGCAAGCCAAGGTGTGCCGAGCTCCCTTGAGCTAGTTGTCAATTAAAATCGGCTGAGTGCCTTAAGCGCTCGCATTAGTAGTCCGGTGGAGCTGTTAATACCATGCTAGGTCAATAGCCTAATCAGTTCAAAAAAGAAATTAAATGATAGATATTCATTATTCGTATTGCAACTTTGAGTGTGAGCAACGGTAAGTGGTCCTCTTATCACATCTATTGTTTATTAATCTACGTACAATGATTGCATGTTCGGTTGTAGTCCGGTGAAGCTGTACAGGCCTTGAGGTCAAAAGCGTAGTCAGTTTGAAAAAAAAAATTGCATGTTCGCGCGCTACTATACAACCGGCCGGCCATTTGTCAATTGTCAATAATAACGAACAATAACGGTTAATTAAAAACGGAATAATGACGATTTCAATAATTCGTTATTAATTGTATAGGTATAATGTATTAATCTATTATGTGTTGCACCACATGCAATGTGTATAAAACATAGGTAATCAAAATCAAATATACATTCACACTTTTAATATTCAAGGTTATCAAATGTATTGACGGACCTGCCGCGTTCGGTTTATCTGCAGAAAAATGTACGAAATCAACGTGTTTCGGGGCTCCAGGCGCGCTTGATAAATTGACAGGTTATTAGCAACAGTTGAAAGGCATTAGGACGGCCGCCCTGCAATTTGTGCGAAGCGGCTTTACATGAATAAAAGATTAAAAACGAGCCTCCTCTTCTGATTGCGACTGATACGTGTTCAGCACTGATCGAAACAACGATTATAGGGATGCCCGCCCTCTATCGATGTTTGGCGGTATTATTTACTCGCAAACTTAAACTTGTGTCAAAATCTGCTCTGAAGAATAACGCAATGAGTAATTCACTTTTTTTTCGAACTGACTACGCTATTGATCTAGCAAGGTTTTATTAGCTTCACCGGACTACTAGTAATTCACTAGTTCATATTTTTATTCGATAAGTGTGATTTGATTAAGTTTGTTAATTGTCAGAGGGATTACATTTAGTCCTGTCACCCTTCCTCTATGAGGTACTAGCGGGCCCGGCGGACGTAGTTCCGCCCTGATAATAAAGAAAACCTTGTTAGATTATATATGTACATATTCCTCGTGAATCACTCTCTACTTACTGGTGCAAACTGCATGAAAAACCGTTCAGTAGCTTTTGAGTTTATCGCGAACAGACAGAAAAAGGTGGCAGAGGACTTAGATTTATAATATGTATTGATGATTAAAAAACAAACTATTTAACCTGTCACTTTGAACTCCAATAAGATCAAATGATTTCTTTGTTTGTGTGAAACTTCTTATGACAGGGTTTTGAAATTCTGATCGGCAACCCTTTTGTGTGACGAACAGTGGTGGATGTGAACACTGTGTCGAGTAGAGTGTGGAAAACACCCGTCAGATCACCGAAGTTAAGCAAAGTCGGGTGCGGTCAGTACTTTGACGAAAGGGTGTCGTTGGCTTTTGTATTTTTTAAATTTGTTTGCATCCTAATATAAAAGTTCCACGTCTATCGTTCTCTTTGTAGTAGTCCAGTGAAACTGTAAAGGCCTATTAGGTCAATAGGGTAATCAAATCGAAAAAAGTGTCTTTATGACACGTTTTTTTTGGCATTTATACATATTGTTAACTTACGTCATTTCATATTGCAATTGAAATCTATTAGGTACATCATTTTGAAATTACAGCGTTGTAAATATTATAAATCTATTAATTATTTTTAACAGCTAGTTCTTTGTTAATCATCATACTTATATTTATTATAATAACGCAAAGATGCCGTCATCGTGTAATAAAGTATTTAATAGATGTTTGTAGTCACGTTGATTACATGGTTTGCTTTGAACCAGTTGTATCCTAGCATTGTCGTCTGAAGTCTCTATCGATGTAGACTTTTGGTAGGCTCTATTTATCTTATAGGTAATTTTTTTCGTAAATTAATTATATCAGTTTATAGTTATAATTGTATAATCTCTAACCTAAACATATTAAAATCAGTTTTTAGGTCGCAGTTCCGCTCGCTTTAATGGAGATAGGATCTCGCGAACAGTACATTTTTTATGGATGACAATTCGGTACCATGTGTATGCAATAATTTGCTGATAGTCCGTTGAGTACTTATGGTAAAAGCGTAAAATATAAATTCAGTTTTGTTTTTAAGATATTAGTTAAAATTAGGATACCTACTACTGAAATCCCTGGTTATTATTTAATGTCAAAATTACTTTGGCCCCTGTCGTACTTTACACACGTCCTAACATTTCAATACTTTGATAAGATTTAGGACATCCACAACGAGTAAATTAATTCTAAATCATAAATACATCCTTGATTAATATTCTTTACAACTTTATAACTCTCGTTTTAATTGCATCATATAAAAAAGTATCCACGTTATTAATAACATTTATATTTTTACCTCGTGGTGAGTGTATGAATGTAAGTAAAATTCCGATTTCCGCTTATTAAGTCGAAAAATTGAGGTTTGATGTGCGAGGCGAGAATTTGCCTAAAGGCTATCGGCGTATGGGCGTTCCCGTTTGCCGACCACTACTCTCTGCTCACGAACGATCGAGTTGATTACAATGAAATAATGACCTGCAATAATGTATTTTTTTTAACGTAAAACTTACTATCAGTCAAAAATTTCCTTTATTATATTCATAGAATAAAATGTTATTAATGGTTATATACTTAAATAATATTTTTTCTTATCTTGGAACTATCCCAATTGTTCGTATTTTAAGTTTCAAAATGGCAATTCCATGCTGCATAGGTAAATTAAAGAAGTTGTAAAGGAACGTACTAATATAGTTTGAAGTCAATCGTTATTATATTATTAAAATCACAGTTATATTCACATTACTCGATGCCAGAGAACTGTATAATTCAGTTTATGTTAACGCATTCGTGTATGCGTGGTTGCGAGCGAGAAGAAATCGGGGTGTGGCGTGTGGAAACAGCTTACGTCAACGGCGAGCGGGCCCGACGGCGGCGGCGTCGGTAATCACAGGGCTCGCTCCTCATTATGCCTTAAACGACAAATTAAAGCGCATTTCTATTATCTGACCAACGGTGTGATGTACAATGGTGGACCGGTTCGCGGCTCCCGGAGGCAATACGTGGATCGACATGTTTTCTCGTTCACATGTTTACGCGCTTTACTTAATTCTCCGTGCTTATACAATTAACATTTTATATTTAATAGGTTGAAAACGACGTAAAATTTTATGATTATAAATATTTATGTAATATAAATATGTTTCAAGATATTTTGTATTCAAGAGCATTACAATGATGGACAGAATTATCGAACCTATTAATAATTTAATCGCCGTCCGCGTCAGTATGCAGCTACCGATTTGGATTAATTGATACAGCATAAGAAGAGTGCGGCGCGAGGCGGCGAGGTGCAGGGGACGATGTATGGCGGCGCGATGATAGTTCACCATTCTAGTGATTGACGGCTAATTCGAGATGTTATCGATGCAATTACCAAGCTTCCCGGCGTCACTCACCTCTAGGCACTAGATTAAAGGATAAGAATTCGAATGACATGCGTATTCTTTAATACCAGTGATATTATTAATTAAGATAATTTTTAAGTTATAGATTTATAAACATCATAACATAACGGAGTAGTTCTTTGATAAACTAAAATGACTAGACGACTAACGGTGCGTTGTTGATATGTTCTAGTAATGAGTTGACGAAATCGCTGATGCGATTTCTCCGTATGACTAACTTCTTTAATGAGCATTATTTTCAGTTTTGTGTCGCGGAACGCAAGCTATACATGAAATAAAATGACTCAAATTCGCTCTTCATTTTTACTATTGTTGTTTATTATGTACTTACTAATGTAGGGTTAATTAATATACCTATAGGTATGTGTAGTTGATAATAGAAGGTTGGTGTAATGTAATAAATAAGCTTTTATTTATTTATGAAAGATGTATAAATGTTATTTTCAAATGTTTCTTGTGTTTAGTGTCAGAATAACGTTATTCCCATATACATTTCAATTCGAACGTACAAAATGAATGAAAGGTTGAGTAATTAGATGCTCGCGTACCTATAACATATTCCTTTGATCAATGTTCGCAGCCGCCACCGCCGCCTCGCGACTCCCGCTACTGTGTGTCAGCGGCGGCGCTCTCACCTCGATTATCGATTCAATGATTTAGTATAACGCGTAGTGGTATCGATAAGATCTTAATGTAAATTGCCAGTCCGTACTGTCTGTCACTCTGGCGAGTCCGTTTGATAGTCTGAGTTCTTTTAAATATATATTCGATTACTTCCGCATCTATTGTCAAGGTATCTGTGTATATAACTTTCCACTTTGATTATCTAACACCTAATGCTATAAATAAAAACATTTAAACTAGCCGTCTAATGGAGTATAGCCTTAATGACTTCCTTTGCTGACGTTACAAATTGCCAGACAACAAGTATGATGAATTGCCATTGTGTGAGAATCGGGCGGTTATTTGGCGTGGTGGCTGGGTCGGCTTTTCATCCATTAATTAATGAGATACGCCCCTCGCTCAATCAGAGCTAATATTTAGCGGGCGAAGAGTTATATTTATGCTCGGACGCACCTCTTCGTTAATTGCATGCGATTCACTTACGAACTAGAAATAACTTTAACGACAACTGCGTGCTGCCCGTGGGCTAGTTCATAATAATTGACAAATTATAAGTCACTTATATATTTATGTATAACTCAACTGACTGAGTATATTTTTGTGTTTATTTATGGCTTTTGTATACATCACTAGCTGGTACCCGCGACTTTGTCCTCGTAAAATGTTTTGTTTTGTCATGGGGAACTAGATTTTTTTCTGTATTAATACTAAACCTTCTTTTATTTTTAATTGTAATTTTGAAATGACTACTTAATCCTCCAAATCTTTTTATAAATGTTATGTTACGTGTGTTAAATTTTATTATTTCTACTTATGTCTTATGTAAAACCGGATTCATATGTCTGAGGCATATTGATATTAGTTTGGAAAAGCCTTTTATCTGTCTAAAAATCGTGTCAAAATAGGTTCAGTCGTTTAAGATATTAGTTTCAACAAACAAAAATACTTAAGGTTTAGTTGTATAGATACATATACATTTATGCTTTTTTGACAATCATAAATATTCTTTTACACATTTATGTAAATTAATAAGATAAGTAGTATACCTATAGTAGATAAGAGTGACATATTATATGAGTTATATGATAGACTGCGAAGGAGGATTACAAAGGGAAATAATATTTTATTTTAATCAGATATTAGGTACACGTTTGCGGACCAAGATCGATAAAGAAAGTAAGATATCGATAATCGTATTCGCGAGCCAAGCGCGTTCCTATCGACGGGCCTCTAAGAGCTGCCGCCCTATAATTTGCCGGCAGAGAGTGTTGGCCATTACTGCTGATACCGAGATCATAATAAATACGCCATTAACGCCCCCGCAGCACCCGAAACCATATAACTAACTAAAATGAATACATATTTTCAAATAAAGAAATACGAACTAATGTATAGTACATTCTGAAAAACTAATAAGTAGGTAGACTTATTAAGCGATTTAAGCGAAGATGACTTCGTGGTAACCAATTTGAGGTTTATGTTGTTAGTCTTCATAGGTTGGAGTCATATTTAGAGTTAGACTTTGTTGAAAAAACTTTAGCTTGGTGAAGACTTTTTGTTTGTATATGCTATTTGAATCAGAAGCATTAAAAAGAAGTACCTGGATGACCGAGCCTAGCTCGGTTCCTAAAAAAACATTTTTAAATTAAAATAAATTGATAGGTTTGCCTAACAAAATTAGCATTATTCATCAAAAAATATTAAAATAATATCTCTTTTGCTGTCACTCGGATTTGAACTGAGGTTAGACGGTTTTCCAAGCAGCCGATTTCCATCTGAGCTACTTTTGTTTTGACAGCGGCGGCGAAATTTACCTTTATATTCTAACTATATTTTCTCATTGTGAAAACTCAAATAAAAAGTTTTCTATGAATAAAATCTAGCTAGATCGATTTATCTTCCCCGAAAAAACCTATATACTTAGTTTCACGTTAGTCGCTGATGCCGTTTCCGAGATCCTGAAGATATAACAATATAAAAATATACGAGAATTGCTCGTTTTACACGTTCACGCCGGCGCGTGCCACCGGTGGCCCGCACTAGACTGTCTTTTCTGGCGGCGCGTACCACCGGTGATACGTATTCGATTGTGCTATTAGAAATAATGAGAATTTAACGTTTATTTATTAAAAATAGCACAATTGAATACGTATCACCGGTGGTACGCGCCACCAGAAAAAACAGTCTAGTGCGGGCCACCGGTGGTACGCGCCGACGTGAACGTGTTAAATGTATTATATAATTACACTAGCTGTTACCCGCGGCTTCGCACGCCCTTTTTTTAAATATATTAGATGTTTAAAATTGTGATCACACATCTAGTGTAAATTACAATAATACTCGTTCAAAAATAACTGTAAGTATCACACGCACATCTACTGTAACAGGTAACGTGTACATTATATATGTGTATACTAATAGTGAATCGAATGGAATGGGATTTATCATCAACCACATAACTGGAACTTTAAACTGTTATATATCACCCTCAGTGCTCACTTACACTATATAAGAAAGTAATGAAAATATTAAGCTAAACATTATCGAACAATATGTGTTAAACCTTTTATTATATAGATATAATATGTCCATAGTGTCGATATAATTAAGTTATTATTATACCTTGCTATAATTTAAATCAAATATAAACATACGACTTTCAATTACAACAGCGATGCCCTTAGTGTTGCAGTTGTTCATAGGTGATGGTAACCACTTACCATCAGGTGGGCCGTCAGCCTGTTTGCTGCCTTTTGGCATAAATACATATACATATGTATATATTTATTCTTGGAGTCCAGTACAGCGCACGTCACACGAACGACGAATGCACGGATAACAGTTTATCACTACATAGTGTAAAACAAAGTCCTATTCCACGTCTGTCTATATGTATGTTCGCGATAAGATCAAAAACTACAGAACGCATCTTCATGTCGTTTTTACCAATATATAAAATGATTCTTGGGCAAGGTATAGGTATAGTTTGTCTTATTATCAGGGCGGGCAACGTCTGCTGAACCCGCTAGCTTAAAATAAAACAGCCAATTAGTTACTTATTTGCCCGTAAAATTCCCGTTCAAATAGGTCTAGCCGTTTCGGAGATTACCCGGAACAAATAAAAAAAACACAACAGACATATCGATAGAATTAAAAAAAAATGTTGATATTTGTAGCATCTTATATATTTCTAATATAAAATACACTCACTTTACTTTTACTTTTTACTTACTTTACTTTTAACACGTAATATATCACAAATCAAGAATTGGGAACAAAACTAAAGTAGAAATAAATTTTCTGAGGAGTTTTTGGCGGAATTTTAGTCTGTCAGCTAGTGGATTTATATTCTATTAATAATCTTGTGTGATTTGTCTCTATATTGTGTTAAATTTGTGACGTTTTATGTGATATGGTTCGTTTATTTTGCATAAGTGAAATGAAAGAAAAATAATACCACGAAGCATGAACTCTGTGTCTTGAAAATTAAGAATATAAAAATTTACGAAATATTATATAGAGTATTTGGCTCTTATACCTTAACATTATCTTGGACATAGAAGAAAAATACCTATATTGACAACTTCAGAATTGGCAGTATGGATTAATTCCTTCGACTATTTTATTGGACGAATATTATTACTACTAAACATTTTGAATAGCAACACAAAATAAACTTTAGAAATGTTTCCGATACAAACGTACCACGTATAAATAAAAATTGGAAACCAAAGTAACGTAGAATAAACCTTTTGAATAGGAACACAAAATAAACCATGAAAATATTTTCGATAGAATGTTATCGCGTTACCATGGCAACGCATATAATACTGACATTAACACGTAGCGGAAGCTTCCAAAGTAGCCCGATTTTGAGACATTCTTCATTAGTGCTCAGCTCCTTTTGGTTTTAACGTGATGATATGTAGCCTATAGCCATCCTCGATAAATGAGCTATCTAACACTAAAAGAAACTTTTAAATCGGATCTGTAGTTCTTGAGATCATAGCGTTCAACCAAACAAACAAACAAACAAACAAACTCTTCAGCTTTATATATTAGTATAGATAGATAGATAAGCACCTTTCATATTTTTATGTTTATAATTACTTTTGATCTTATCCTTACGTAACATCAGGTAAGTTTGTAGTATGCCATAATTAATTTATATTTAATATGAAATAAATATTTGCGTACTATTCCGGTAACATAATCAAATTTAGACACGATAAATGACTACGATTTTATCATTGTAATAGTTTCTGTTAGTATGATTCTTATAGAATTAAAACCGTATTATGTTATAAAATATGAAGTTTGTGTGCGGCCACTACCTGTTTTAATATTCGGGAAGAGCGCCCGGCATGGTGCAACGCGGCGCCTGGGGCAGACCGCTACGGTGATAGATTAAATTCGACACGGCATCTCGTGATGTCATGCCAATTTTGAGGTTAACCTCGAGTCGGTCACGGCCATGTCGTTACGCGCATTAACCGTTCTCAGATACACGATCATAATTTAAAATTATACCCATTAATAATGCCACCTTGCTCACTCTAACAGATTCCTCCAAGAAGAATCTGGAAGTGATTTAAATGATTCCATGTCCTATTTGTCGGGCGTGAAACACGTAATAATGCACGGTTGTAAGTACCTCGGCGATAGTTTCGTAGAGATGCGAAAATAGCGATTTAGTTGGAACCGTGCTCGGTGGCGTGGACGAGGAGGGCACAGATGGACGCGATCGCGGGCGGTCGCGACAACCTCCGAGAATCGATAAAGGGTATCGCCACACTGAGCGCATTAAAGCACTGAAACGACAAGTTCCCTGTGCGCCTCGTTAACTACTTCGGCACTCGTAAATATGCTTCTAAGAAATAATCGCCGACGACAAACTCGCACTTTATTCCATATTTAATCCAGTAAGCAATAAAAACTAAAACTTATATATATCCTTAAGTCCTTCTTAAGTATTTCGGAATGTTAGTCACGTTCAGTTAATTACTTATGCAAGTTCTAGTTATTAATACATGGCATAACATTACAAAACGATAATATTATAGTAATATCTAATTGTGTTCGCAAATATCACATGCAGTGGTATATATTTTTCTTCGAACTCAGTTTTATTGACTACGAGCTGATGAAATCGAGCGAATGCGTTCATAAGTTGTTCCCTTTCCTAGAATTTAGTACGACGCAATGTTCGCTCTCGCGAGATCTGGTTTTGCTAATATCGTTTGCGTTTCAAAGTGACACTTTCAGACTTGCATCGTTACAGTGAATGGTATGATTTGTGATAATTAACGTTGAAATATTCTCTTGTTTCACAGAGATCCAATGGAGTTGATGTTAATGGAACAGCAGCTACTTCGGTCACCGCTCAGGCTATACGCTGGTGGGGCGGGTACGACTGGTGCGGATGAGGAAGCTGAGAAAAGAGCAGCGTGGGCGCGAACTCCGCCTGCGCTTCAGTTACTGGCACTAGGAGGGCGTGCATGGCCCGCTGCTTGGCCGCAACCACTCGCTTTACCACCGGATCTGTGGTTGCAGAAGCCACCAACACCGCTCCGCTATTGCCCCTATCCGCCACCAAACCATGCAAATCCGTCACGACCTGACCATTCGTCGTCACCCCGGCATCCACTGTGAACGTCGTCATTCCATAATCCTCGGTAAACTGAATGTGCTGTGATTGGCCTATTATAATTCCCACATTACGCGTTGTAAACATAAAATAACTATGAAAATATTCCTAATGACAGATTAAGACAAATTAATTCCATAAGAGTTTTAACTAGTATCTAAATAGAAAATTGTACCTATATTATTGTGTAACTGAGTATAGTAGCTACTGTAATACTAAAAAGGTAATTTGCAAGGTTCCTACCCTAAACTATTTTAATAAAATTGTACTATAACTGTAATGTTAATTTAAATAAATATAAATGACCAATAGTTACCTTCAAATTAAGAGTTTGATTTGTCGATGTAACATTTCATTAGCTTATATTATTATTCATTTATTTGAAATCATTATTTCAATATAAAATCCTTTTGTTGTAAAAGAAGACATAATATTTCTTTCCATGCTGTACAAAAATCGAATAATATACCAAAGACTATTAATTTCCAACATGTTCTTCTAAAATAAAATACACCTTTATATTATGTTAGCAGATTCGTCTTTAATTATTAATTATGTTGATAGTCATATTCAGATTTGTGTTTTGGTAATGTAGTCTTTATTATGAGATTTATAATGACTTCCGATTGACCAAATTAATAATACTTATTTATTGAAATCAATCATCAAGACATTTTAATTGAAATAATTAACCATTATTCGTATCAACATTCTACGGCCATTGTATAATGTTCATTTTTCCAAAAAACATTTGATCTTGCAAAAGAATGATGGGGTTTTTCACAATTTACGAGGCTAGCTATTTCAACGTCTTTCAGTTATATATCTCACAAACTCAGATTCACTTAAGTGCATAATATTTTTGTAATTGTCACCAGATCCTTTTTTATATTCTGCGGAAACTAAAGTCATTTTGTTTCTGAAGAAAAAACCGTAGCAACCTCCGGTATTCCTGCTTGTTTACCACAAGGCTTCAATGCCTTAGGGTTCCGCGGTTCACACTTTGACAATCCTGCCTTGAAGCCAAAAACTATTTGCTTTGATAATGAATATGACTATCGATTGTTGTAATAATTATTGTTGATAAATTGTTTTACTTTTATCCCGATTGGTAATTATTTTTTATTTCGCTTTAATTGTTTTTATTTTTTTTTCATGAGTTTCTTATGTAGGTACATTCAACCTATATAGAAATATATCAGGTTGAGACAGATAATTTATTTCTACTTTAATTCCTGTGGATTCCAAGTGATAAAAATAGTTTAAATATATTATTATTTGCTAAATATAAGTACTTAAATTATATGTATTTGTGCGTATATTCTATAAGTCTATTTATATTCTGTGTGTATAATATAAGGTATATTATATATAAATTGTATGTTATTGTATAGTTGTCGATTAAATTATTTTTGTAGGATAAACACTGTACATAATGGGTCACCTAGTTGTTTATATTTAAAACTCTCGAAGTGTATTATTCTAGTAGAGAATTATGTCGCAGTTATCGCTCACATTGGTGTATTATATATGTCTATACATTTAATATAATGTTTGGTTGTTTGTAGAAGTCAATATCTAAAATTAATACGTCTAAAATTCTTTAACGTATAAGACCTTACACCAACCTTTATCTTATTACATATATTGTAATTACCGCTTAAAAAAAACGCGAATACTAGTATTAATAATTAGTACATTTTATAAAACTGTAGTTTTTTTTTTCAAATTTATGTCTTCATTGTTTTTACGGTTTTTTTTTAATCTTGCAGTAACATTTCAACCCATCTACATATTATCCTTGTAATGTGCAAAATTATTGTTAAATAATAACAGTAAATTTGAACATTAGTAATTCAATTATTTATGTCGATTTCATACGATACAGTTGTCAGTTTTTTAGTCTGAATTAGTGTTTAACTATTTATTTTTCGTTGTAATATTGAATCGAATATCAAATACTTACTTCTGGTATAATGTATATTCAATATAAAAATTCAAATTAGTTTTGTTATTTATGAGTTAGTGAGACATTTGTTATTATATAAATTCAAAAAGCACTGGTGTATTGTTTATTAAAGAACTACATTGTTAAACTTTTTTTGACATTTTGTTTATCGTTTGATTTAGAATCAATATCACTATTAAAATACATAACAAGTCACCTATAATGTTAGGTAAGGTTTGGCTTTTTTTCACTTAAACATAACTTGAACTTTTCAACTTCTCGTCACTGTCCAAGAAAGGGCACGACCGCTGTCACTACGAATGTTGAAGAAATTCAAGTTTTTCTTTACTTTATCATTTTATATAGATATAGTTTTCGTTTCCTAAAGAAAATATTTCACTCTTTAGTGACTGATTCAAAAATAAAAAAGGAATTGTATTTTATTTTGTTCAAAAATTCACACAATACTGTTTCTATTAACCTAATCATTATAATTAATATATATGAATGGTGTAACTCTATATGTATATTGTTTTTGTATAATGTAATAGAATGTGAGCATAACGCGAGAGTAGCGACACATATCAGGGTTCGGCCCTAAGGGAGTAGATGAGTTGGCGCGGCGCGGTGCACTCCGCTCCAATGTTTACAAACATAATATGCAAATAGCTGGTCCATCCATTAAACGTAAACACCGCGCAACTCCAATCCTCTGCTTTTACGTGTTAATAAACAGAAAACAATATAAAAATTTTGTTTAATTCCACCCTATTCCTTATTTCCTTCCCTTCCTCCTTATTATTTTTGTAAAAAACATAACATTATAATGAGTCGAAACGGGGATGTATACCACATGATAAGTTCAAAAGAACCATAGAAAAGGAATAAATAATTAGGAATACTTAAAAGTAATAAAGAAGATTCTAGCAATATTTATTTAGAGCATGAATTGGATGTGCGTCCCTCACGACAGACAACAGGAGCACTAGCATGTCCCCTAAAACATCTATAATCTATTTATATCACAGTGCATATTATTAGCATAATTTTATCTTCATAAAGTTGATATACAAAAAGCACAGCTTCTGATTCTTATTCTACATACTAAATAGCTCCTATCGATTCTTTAATGGGGGTTAATTTCGCTCCCGCACACCCGATTAGGCCTCCCACGGCAGCGGCTCAAGCCTAGGTTCGATCCCTCGGTAGGGAGCCCTTGAGTGCGTTGCTTGCGCGATACGGTGACACACAAATATACATCACTGCTACAACACTACACGATCACCCCCACACACGTGCACGCCTACACGCTTACACATGGAAGTGGAAGGGTTTTTTTTCCCTTATCGAACTAAAAAAAAAAAAAACTCTAATTTTCCGATAATAAATATATGGAGGGGTTGTTGAGACGTGCATGTTTGGTACACATATGCGTCTCAACAACTCATACATATATGAATGGTTAGCTAGGTTAGCTGAGATAGGTCGCGAGTTTGCATGTAACAGGCAACAGCCAAGCCGAGGTGTGCCGTGCACCCTTGAGCTAGTTGCCCAAATAAATTCGGCTGAGTGCCTTAAGCGCTCGCCCTTGTAGTTCGGTGAAGCTGTTAAGACCTTGCTAGGTCAATAGCGTAGTCAGTTCGAGAAAAAAAAAACGACTCTTTGACTTTATAAATGATAATTTGTAAATACAAACTTAATATATAAAAAACTATACGAAATAAAGTAGCTTCGTTTATATAAACAAAAAGATGAACACAACATATTGGTCTAACAGAATATGTCATGGTAATATCAATCCTTTTTTATTTTTCTAACACGAGCAATGATATCATCTTTTTAGTTACTATTGTGCATGAGTGAGTATGTAGCTGTATGCTCGAGAATGTCATCTTTACGGAGTTCGGCAGGAATGTATTAATTTATTGTATATTGAATATGTCATGCAAACGAATGAAATATTATAAAAGCTCTTGTGGCTATAAAAGCCATATATTTAGTAAAATATAACGCCGTCTTGTTTACACACTGCGAGTTTTATCATCACACTCTCAAAAGCAGCATAGGCTCCTACAGTGTTGACCCCGACGTGATTTGAACACAATCTTTTACTACAAAATAAACAAGCTACCAGCTAAATACTAGATGGCGCTTTTGTTCTATATTTTAATTGTGAATATACAGTAATTAATACAGGCAATATTTATACATAGGTCTATTATTTTGTTAGATAAATAGTACCTATATGTTTCCTGAGCGTTAGGAAAAAAAACAGTCGCTCCATTTATGAGACAGACAATAAATAATCATAACACTTTTATTTTCCGTCTTTATTAAGTGTCATTAGGCATTATTAAGCGCGTGTATCGATGATGATATGCCTTCCGTCGCGTCGGCACGGTAATTGCCGTGGATGTAAGCGGCCCACAAATTGAAAGCGGCCGGAGCCCGAGGCGTGTATTGATGGATCTGCTGCCATCGAGAAATTATAGCTGGGCCTTGCGACAGCTTCGCAAATTGTGCATATAATGCTAGTGAATAATACGGCGTTCGTTATTAATGATCAAAGTGATGCTAGGATGTGATGTAAGACACATGTATTCGGCACACGTGACCCACGACAATGTTCAGAGTGATATCGTTCAGTCGTTTTACGTACGTATATTTTTTCATTTATTATCTTAGTAAGCGGTTTCATAATTTTCATAACGTTGAAACGTTTCGTTTTCTGTAGGTACTCCCCGTTTTAGTTCCTCTGTAAATCTGTTGGGGGCGCTGCAAGCATATATATGAAAATTACTAAATAAGCTTTTACTACACAATTGACAAAACTCATAAGACATATTTAGGGTAACACTAAAATCTATGTATTAACTTGGTTAACGCATTAATTACGGGCTTTATGTTGTAAAAATTCTTTCAGTGGAGTGGTCTATTGTCAGCCCCGCGAACTTCAATGTTCCAGTATGTAATAAGTTCTTCATAAATTCAATTATGTTAGGTACTATAACAAGAAAAATATGATGTTTTTAGAGAGCATATACTACTATAGTATATTAGTTTCTAACTCCCATAAAGGAATTAATTTTTTTTTTTAAATAGAAATTATTTCTGTTATCAACAATATCACAAATGTGATTTTCATAGTCAAATTATATTGATTATTTTGACATTACGAAGTTAGATAAAAATTTATGTATAAAAAAAATCACGTAATGTGAAATATTATTATTAAAAAATAGCTTAACAAAAAAATCTAAATTAAGCGAGCGAAGCCGTGAGTACAGCTATTTCAAAAAAGTATTATATTAGCAACTGCATGGTACATTTTTCACATTAATTACGAAGTAACATATAAAGAATTTTTTTTCTCGAACTGACTACACTATCAATCTAACAAGGTCTTAACAGCTTCCTGGACTACTAAGGCGAGTGCTTAGGGCACTCAGCCGATTTTATTTGACAACTAACTTAAGGGTGCACGGCACACCTCGGCTTGGGCAGTTACGTGATACGTGCAATTCGCGACCTGTCTGAGCTGCCCTAACCTAACTATTCATACACATATGAGTCGTTGGACATAGTGTACCAAACATACATACCTCAACAACTCTTATATATATTTCGTATCGGATAATTTTCTACACTATTTCAGTTCGATAATGGAAAGAATCAAAACTCTTCCACTTTCATGTGTAAGCGTGTATGCGTGTATGTGTGTGGAGGTGATATGTATAATATTGTAGCAGTGATGTGAGATTTTGTGTCACTGTATCGCGCGAGTAGCGCACTCAAGGCCTCCACGCCCAAGGGAACGTAAAGAAACTGAATAATAAGTATATATATAGGTAACTTTTATAATTATCGGTAACGGTATTAAAGAGTAGTCCAGTGAAGCTGTAAAGACTTTGCAAAGTTGATAGCGTAGTCAGATCGAAAAAAAAAGTTAATAAAAGTGGATGATATTCTATAATTTATGTTCCGGCCAACAATTATTTATTGTGTTATCAGATCAATTTATATTATTGACTAGCCTCTACCCACGACTTTGTTTGCGTGGAATAGATACATTACATGCAGCAGTTCTCTAAAGGAAAAAACATCCCGATTTTGAAACATTTTTCATCTGTGCTCCGCTCCTATTGGTCTTAGCGTGACGATATATAGCCTATAACCATTCTCGATGGATGGGCTATATAACACTTAAAGAATTATTCAAATCGGACTAGTAGTTCCTGAGATTACTCCTTCACCGTCACAAACTCACAAACTTTACCTCTTTATAATATTAGTATAGATTGAAAATATAGTGAGCACGGTATATACTTCGGTGATACTATATATACAGTGATAGCAGGCTAATATTAAAAATAATACAGTACTAGTACCGAGTTCCCTGCGATGCATAAATTAGCGTTGGGCACTTGGCAGACACAAACTGATTGACTCCTTTCATTACCGGTTCGCATTGTTCGCGGATACAGAAAAATTACACGTCCTTCTTGAATCACAACACATTTCATAATTATGGACTATTGTGAAGTTGTCGGGATTAATTTCTCGGGTCGGACGCCCTCTTCGCCCGAGGAGCGACCGAGATATATTGACGTACGTAAAGACCCAGTCTGAACCTATAATGGCCGGCGCTGATTAGTTTTCAAGGGAAACACTAGTACGAAGAAAGGCCTCGAGTTTATAATGTCTTGGCGGAGAAGTGTTCGAAGGGTATTGTTAACTTCTACATGATAATGGCGTTCATGAACATAATAGAATGAAAGGGGTATAAATTTTAGTATGTGATATTGATTAGAATTCCTTTGAAATCTATAATTCTCTCCGATGTATTATTTGAATTTAATTTTTAATGGCTGTAGTATTTATTTATTTTATTTTAGAACGACCCACCCGTCTTGATTTCGCATGGGTGTAATGTACTAGGTGTGTTTTTAAGGTATTTAGATCCATTTTTATTACTTTAATATCGCTTTGACAGTTCATTAAAGACTTAGAAGCTAAGTAAGAATTTTCACACAGTCATTTTTTTGTTGCGCTTAATTTTAAATCTGTGATTTCTCTTAAGATATCTATATTATAATACGTGAAGCAAAAAAATTGTAACCCTTTTTAACCTACTTGGCGTCTACGGGTGAACTTGAAATTTGGCATAGTTAAAGTTTATATGGCAGAGAAGTGCAGAAAGCTGTTTATTTTATATAAAATGCATTAGAAGTACATTAAATTAATTAAAATATGCACTACTCACACTACTACTCGAATTTTACACAACATATACACACTTGTAAATAAAAAAGACGTTTTAATAGCCGTCAATAAATACGAATTTCAAAAAAGGTTGTGAAAGAAGGAGGTTGCTATGCTCGACTGTGTGTATTTTTTAACTCTTACGTTCCAATTACCATTTTTCATCCTACATTCAACAATGATATTATAATTTTTTTTTTTTTTATCGAAGCACGACGTAGTGACTGTCCTATGCCTGATGTTAAGCATAGTACAATCCAAAAACATCGGCAACCACCGAGAGACAGATTATCCATCGTCGGTCGCCGCTGTCACGCCGGCCATAATGACGAAAGTCACCCGGTACCGGATATGCACAGGCTGATCCCGAAACGCGACGCGAGTCACTATGACGGGCTTTTTCGCTATATGCATGGTGGGTGCAACCCAGTCGGGCTGTAAAACCCTACCACCCCGCTTTCGCCATTGCCTCGTTCGTTATTCAGCAGGGTGCACCACGTGCAGGTAAGGTTGGCTTAGGTGTCTCAAGTCTTAAGATGTTACTCGACACCCCTTACACCCCTAAAATTATATTATATAACTATTATTGTAATGTTTATTATTTTTTTATGGCGAACACACTTAAAATAATGAATTAATAAAAAAATGAGCCAAATAATACTTTGTACAATCAAAATAAGGATTTTGTTCATAAAAATAATCCATGACTTAGACCTCCGCGGTTACAACGTTGCAATTCAACTTCATGTATCAACAAAAAAGAATTTATTTTCAAAAGCTAATGCTAGTATTGAAAACGTCTTTGTCTTGGATTCACCATTTGATTGTATTGTGCATTAATTACTTTTTCAAACAATGATACTGGGCATATCACTATTTCTCATAATGAACCGACTACATTTAATTGTAAAAGTGTAAAATTAACTGAAAATCATGACAACTCAGGCCGGCATGACAACGGCGTCCGCCGGGGGATGGCGTGTCTCTCGGTGGTCGCCATTGTTTTTGGATTGTATTGTGCTCACCATCAGGCACAGTGCAGTCACTTTGCTGTGCTACAATAAAAAAAAAATCATGGGTTGCGATAAATTTCTTTATTTTCGTAAAGTAATATTTGGTTAAAATTTGAGCTTTACCACGTGGTATTTGTTCCGTAATTAATTTCAATTTTCATTTACACATAGATTTTTTTTAATGATTATATAATAAAGATCATGGCAAATGGCAAATAACTGAGTAGCCATGATGAAAACCTTTGATTATAGAAGTTATACCATTTGACAAAAGAACTCTAATAAAGTTTAAACTTTAAAAAATCAATTGACTATGGTCGAATGCCGACCACTGGGCGCCCACTAGTTCATTGAAATTAGTGATAATTAAAGTATTTAATTGCAGCAGGATTAATATCATATTATTTGAAATGGCTTGAGAAATAATCAGTTTGTTTGTTTAAGTCAGTCGTATATCGAGATCGAACCACGAACTCTCTGCTTATTAGGGTTTATTACCAGTACACAGCGTGTCCTGCCTGTTATCATATCTGAAATCGATGAATTAAAAATATATTTTCATTGTGACCGAGTTTCTTTTGATATTAATTAGTAGGTATAGAGTAATCCCGACACTTTCTTTGAGACTATATTATGTGGATATATAACGCAAACTAAGAAATCAGGCCCTAATATTTCATAACAGCAAAATGTTAGCAGAAATCACTGAGTATCAGTGCCAAATAGCAAAATATGCCTCTGTAAATGTGACATGAACATTTTTGCACGAATAAATCTATACAGAAGAAAATACGTTTTAGTTTATCTACATCATAGCTGGTACGTAGTCTATATTCACCATTTCAAATGTAATATTAAACCACTATTGTTATTGTTTCGCTCTTATGAAATGCCTAATTAGACAGCTAATAACCATTCTAGTAAGATAAAACATTCATGACATAAGATTGTTCATAATGTGTATCCTTAGGTATTTGCAAAGTATAGGCTTTATCGAGGAAGTGTCCCTCGATAATGTTGTGTGCGATTGGGGCACCGCGCTTGTCCGAGTCAAACGTTTTTCTAAGTCAATGTTGTAACGGTGCCTGCCTGTCGGATGCGTCCGGCGTCAGCTGCCAGCTCAGACCGATAGACAGACAAGTAAATAGTGGCGGGCTAATCGTCGCGTCCAGCAAGGGAAACGACGAATTACTCCGTCACGGGTATTCCAACAATTGCTTTGTTATCGGCGATAGATGTTGCGATCGTTGTGCCAGCGCAGGCGTCGTGTGAAATTACAAAAGAACGATTTACTGTTATTCCAACAATCAAGGATTTATAACCATAGAAACAAAGGAGAGGAAATTCTTGATACATTAATGACTAAGAACGAATCATTAGCTAATGCTAGGTTTATAGTGATACGTGGATTAGTTGGTGCAAAGCAGTGTGATTACCCGCTCTGTGCTGCCGGTATATGTCGTGGGTGGCACTGCGTGGAGAGGAGCCGTCGTTACGTTGCAATGTGATGGACATCGGACAGACTAACCACAAAGTCTGATAACCCGAGAGCTGTGTGTAACACTGACATCGTAACTACGAGTAGAAATAAGAGTATTTACATATATCGGTACTATGCTCGATTTCAAAATACGTAACTACGATTATTGACCAAGTTCATTTGTTATTTTCATATTTTCTTAGTTTTCTAGACTTTGTAGTGGTAGAGCCACGCTGAAGCTATTATTGGTTTCAGCATGAATGGGTCGGCTCATCCGGGGCAGTACCACCCTCTCACAGAAAATCGACGTGAAGTAACAGTGCTTGCATTGTTGCGTTTCGTTCGGTCAGTGAGAGCGCCGGAAACCCATCTCCCCTCCCCTCTCCTCTCCCTGCCCCTCCCCCTTTCTCTCCATTCCCCCAAACACAGACTGGCAACGCACTTGCGACTGCTCTGGGGTTGCTAGTGTCTATGGATGGCGGTGATCGCTTAACAACAGGTGACCTGCATGTTCGTTTGTCTCCTATATGATATTAAAAAAAAAACTTAGCACTCCGGTCTCTCTGAGGCTGGTTAAAAATTCCTATATATAGTGACTACTTAAAATCACTAGAACTACACAACTGTTTACCACTTCATACTATTAAAAAATGAATTACATACATTATTAGGTATACGATGTGTAAAACTTCATAAACCATTAACCGTTTTCACTCTGAAAAAATATTTCTATGTAATAAAACTAATATACGTATACATTCAAAATTAATTGGACTATCGAATAAGACTATCGTAATTGATAATAGTTTTGGTTTTCTTGTCATCCTCCACTTTCGACTTTTTCAATTTTTAATATCAACTTTTACATTGTTTGCTAGAAAATATACAAGTAAATTTGATAACTGTGAAACTGAAACTTTCCCTGTATCCTGAGACTGTCTTAACTAAAACTGGTGTGTAGTTTAAATCTAAGCTTTGTTAAAATTTTTGTATAAAACATTGGAAATATTTAGAAGTGGCAACAACAATCCAATAAGTACATGATACTGAACTGAACTCCACCAAAGTTGTAATTATTACAAATATACGGTCCGATATCATTATTTTTTCACTGTGTTTGAACTGAATCACGAAATTGCAGACATTATAGATTGAATTCTTCATACATTGTATACGTTACACGTGATTTTATTGTTTATTAATTGCAGTTAAAACTACGCTGTTTCGGCTCGATGAACACTACTTTGTAGTCTGTATATATTTCAGTTTCATAACTACAATTTAGCACGTCCATCGTCTAATACGAAATCCGGAATCACGAAATTTACAATCCAAATCAAAGCATGAACACGAAAGTAACTCTTATATCATCTGTTTGTTACTTTTTTTTATTACACTTAAAAACGATAGCAATAAAATTTAACATAGAGTTCCTAAGACCTGATGAAGGACATAATTTTAAGCTACAGATAACAAAAAACGTATAGACACACTCTTGGGAAAAAGTTAGTTGGTAACAAATGTCTCAATGTGTGTGCCAATTAACTTGGATTCTGATTATACGTTTAACCTCTATAATGAAAAATGTAATGAATCTAGAGCAGGTTGGTAAGATATTTTAAAAAATTTGACTATTTAGGAGTGAAAATCTATTTTTGTCCAGTTGGTTAGTGGTATGCACCGCGAATTACACTATGAAACTCGACGATCCGCATCATGAAAAACGACAGCGTAGGATCTTCATCGATTCTATTGACGAAATAACAGCTGCGAACTATCAGTATTTTTCTAACTCTTTAAACAGTGCGTATGTGAGCCCACGCGCGCGTAACTACAGATAACGATACCATGGCCTGGTGGTAAATTTTGTTCCAGCACACTCACCGCGACCATCCTTGGCAATTAGGCTTGACTTAGTTACGATATCCCGAAGTGAAGCACGCTTCTAGCGCAATACAGTGACACTGAATATGTTCATTCTCTAGCTCAACATAGATTACACGATGAAAGGGTTTTGCTTTTATTCTTTTAATTTAATTATTTTAGTCTAGCTGAGTTGTCTGATTCGAAATACATGTTCCAATTTGTTCACACACGCACGTGTGAATGTTGCTAATCTGTACATAATAGTTTAGTTAACTTAGCTTAGACAGATTGGCGATGTTGCAAACACGACAACCCTAACCGAGGATTGGCCACTTTGGCGCTCTTGAGTTTGTTGCCATGCGACTGAGTGCCTTAAGTGGTCGCCCAAAAAAGTTCAGTAAACCTGCAAAAGTTTTTCAATGTAATATTTATTTTTAATATTTATTGTTTGCTATTCATTAAAAATAATAATTTGTGGGATGAAGATTTGACCGCAATATTATCTGTTATTAAATTACGATTTGACCTAAAATGGATACAGAGTAAGCCCATAAGAGAGCTCCCAAGTTCAAGCACTAAAACATACATATCTGTACTTACAAGTGTTTGGCATCATATTTCTATGTTGAGTTAGTTAGCTCGACAGGCGATTCCTATAGAATACACTATCACAATGATAATTACTGTTCAGTGATGTTTACTTGACTGAAAGTTCGAGCATATTATACGATCAGAACTCACCTTGATCAATGCAGTGTTCGAGCATGCTAGCACTGAACCATCATCGCCTATAATATTTAATCTGACATTTTCTTAAAGACTTCAGGATTTAATAAATTCGCGGGTAATAACTAATATAGTATTTTTTTATGTAGTATCAAAAAAAACCTATCTACAGTTCTACAACATTTCGCATACTTGACAGATATTTAAAAAGTGGTACAACTACGCTGAAGCTATAATTGGTTTCAGCATGAATAGGTCAGCTCGCCCGGGATAGTAGCACCCTTTATTATTTATTTTATATATAACACTTTTTTGGCATGAAAGCTAAAATTAAAACTTTTATCTGACAAAAATGATTAACCGGAAATATTGCTTAGTGCGCTCGCGCAGTCTCCTGGAGATAGTGGGTACGGCGCAGGCGCGAGGTGATACCTCAGGTGCGTCCTGGTCCCGCCCTCTTGTTTATTGCTTATTAGCTGGCATACTGGCGGTACGTTTGAACTCGCACGCTTTGTTCTCGCCGGTTGGAACCCTCCCCGCTACCCTCTACAGACCCCGTAGCCGGTCACGACGTGAGATCTCCTGCGAGTATGCCACGTATCGTAAATACCAGCTATTTGACGTTACCTCGTATTGGTGATATGGATCTCGGTGCATCGATGCTGGAAGGAAGCGGTGTCTTGTGCCTTGTTATATGGATTTTCATACATTACGAACATTTAGCGGGTTTCTGCATCCTTTGTAATTAGATAGTGTCTGCACGATTTTTCTGCTCGTGATTCTTTGGAGTTAAAGCTTTTGTATATATATATATATATATATAAATAAAAAACTATGTAATCCATCTGATATAAAGAGACACTTCTGCAGTCTGTATTAATTTTATACTACTATAACGCTGCAACCTTGTAGTTAATTAAACCTCAGTGGTTGCAGCGAAATATATTAAATCAATCTTAAATTAATTGACAATTAAATTAATAAAATAAAATGTAATATTTAGAGTAGAGGATTAACACGGTAAAAGATTGATTGTAAAAAAGAAGCGGACAAATACACTCAAAGCTAAAACACTAAAAGTAATCGTCTCGCTCGGTTAAATCAAATGAAAACAAAGTAAATAAATCTCAGAGGTCGGAAAATCAAGAAGTTGTATTTAAAAAAAGATAATAACATACATTTCAAGCATTAAAAAAAATGTACGTCTCTTTGTTTGAACACGCACCACTAAACGATACGATAAAAAATCAGACATAATCATAAAACATATTCTTGAGTAATATTTTGTCTTAGTTTCATTAAAATCCGATTGCTCTATCAAAAGTTATTCTAATTGTAATGACGACGAGACTTAGTACGAGAGAAAAGTATATAAGTAAATGTAGTTAATACGGATGACTTCATTAATCGCTGTTTACGTAAGGTTTTACGCGGACGGAGTCGTGGGCCTAGCTAGTAGCGTTGAATAAAATTACTTAATTATTTTTGAATAAAAAAAAGTACGTAAATGAATGATTTTATCGTTTTGCGGTTACGTGTAACGTTTTATAACGTGTTTAAAAAATCGTTGCACGCGAAACTAACCACGGCGACGCGACGAGCGCAATCGAGCGATGCAGGTGATCAGCGAACAATTATCGCTCATGCTTGCAAGCGTGTAACAACTACTCATCACGCATTCGTAAACGCAAATGGAAAAACTATAAGTCCACAGTTAATTACAATTCCGTCTTCGATGTTTAACTTTAAATAAGTCACCATGGAATCGATATTCTAATTCTTGTGTTTCTGTTAGAGTTAAGACAAATAAATTATCCCCTAACCAGCTAATATCCACGATTCTATCTGCATTGTTCATTGTTTTAAAAATACATTTATATGTACAAAAGAGAGAATAGAAAAAATATTGAAAGCAAAAACAGTTATTTGCAATATGTTCAACAATTTCTTAAAAGTTTATATTAAACCATGGAGTGTCCAAAATTATAAGAGTTTAAGTTTCATAAAAACGAATGTAGAACTTATAATAACTAAAGAGATACCGTATTTAATACAAAATTTGAAATACTTGAACAATAATAAATTGTTAAGTAAAATTTATACTTAAAAAATAGTTAGATATATAAAACATGATCTGCCATTTTCAGATCTGGGTCTTAAAAATCAACCGAGGGGCTAAGTGCCATCGTGATATATTGCGAAATTGTTTGTAGATAAGGACATTCCAATAAATAAACCTGAAAAAGTCGATTGTTACCTATCCAGTATTTTTTTTCGAACTAACTACGATATTGACACAGCAAGGTCTTAACAGCTTCACCGGACTACTAAGGCGAGCGCTTGCGCCACTCAGCCAATTTTATTTGGGCCACTAGCTTAGGGGTGCACGTTACACCCCGGCTTGGGCTGCTGCCTGACACGTGCAATTCGCGACCTATCTGAGCTGCTCTAACCTAACTATTCATACATATATGAGTTGTTGGAGCATATATGTGTACCAAGCATACATACCTAAACAACTCTTATATATATTTCGTAGCGGATAATTTTCCAAACCATTTCAGTTCGATAAGAGAAAGAAACAAAACTCTTCCACTTTCATGTGTATGCGTGTATGCGTGCACGTGCGTAGGAGTGATGTGTACTGTTGTTGCAGTGATGTAAGATTTTGTGCCGCTGTATCGCGCGAGCAGCGCACTCAAGGGCTCCACGCAGAGAGAACTTCCTAGGCTTGAGCCGCTGCCGACGGGGGCTAATCTGGTGGTGGCCTATCCAGTAGTCTTAGCGTAATTTGTACACAACAGCGAATCTCTCTTATTTTATTGATATAGATTCATGTTTATCATAGGTATAAGATACCACATTAATTTGTTACATGAATGGTAATAATTATACCATTCGCCAATACATAAAAGAATCGACATTCTCAGGGGAATATAATTATATCCGCTAATAAAATGAAAATAAAGAAAACATAAATTTACATAAATAAGTAGGATAGTGCAGCGTAACATTTAGAAGCTTAAAATATTATTTATGATGTAAATTTTTCTTACAACAACACCGTCAAGGTTCTGGGAAGAGAGATCAATATCAGACTTTATTCAATGGTAAACGCATTAGGCACCTACATACAGACCGGGCGTGGGTGATACATTCTCCGAATAGCTATCTAACTAGAGAATGACAGAACGTTTGACGAAGGCCCTTTATCGCCGCTCGGTGTTGGCCCAAAAACGGCTGTATCACGCAAATTACGCGAGATATACATCAAGATATAAAAACACTCAAAAAAGAAATTTTAAAACGAATAAACGATTCATAACATTGAGTTTTTTCTTGAGTGTATATAGATTTAACCTTTTCTTCGGGAGCAGTATGTCTTTTTGGATAAAAGATAGGTTATATAATTCATGTTCCTTATGTAACTTATATTCCCTTGTGTATTCCTGGGAATACACCTATGCAAAATTCCATAATGATTGATGACATGAAAGTGTGATAAAAAAACACACTTTCGCATTTAAAGTTCTCATATTTGTTATCTACCATGCGAGAGATCTCATACATTTTAAGGTAAATACGACTCAAATCAACTTGTTAACAAACGACTTACAACGGTTGAAGATGGAATCTTAATTGATATTAAATGCCAATTAAAAATACCTTACTTTGTGTAGTCGCATTTAAAAATATTGGCATACGGTTACCTTTAATTTCACGCGTAGTATTATTTCTAAATAACCGATGCTTGTAACAATTAAGCATCGATTTCATAAACCGATGTGCAAAACTGTGAAACCTTTTTACATTGTTGCTCTGTTAATGTGTTCTAATAAATCAAATCATTGATTTACACGATACATTATAACACGCTTTAAAATAGCGAAACCGATTACTAAACCCTTAATTACACCTTAAAAACCGACTAAATACGAAGCAGGTGAAGTGTGTATTGCTTTATTACAAATTTTGTATCATTATTTCTTCATAAGTGTGTAATTCGTCAACATTGTTGATAATAACGTGAGGCAATTCACGTAGCGTGAAAATGTAAATGAAAATAATTAGGCATCATAAACGGTGTAACTAAGACTTATTTTATTTATAAACAGATATACCTAATTAATTAGGTAGTAAATAAATTTGTAGGGACTAATAAAGTTTAAGCATAGATAGGTTTAATCTATTAATGATTGATAACCATAGATTGTACAACTTACAAATATTTTGATGATATTAAACATTTATGGTTACTCAATATAGGTATACTTACCATAGCTCTCTATAATTACGATATTTCTTATAATTGCTCCGTGAAAACTATGCCCTCCATTTGTACATAGCTTTAATTGTAATTGTGTATATGTTGGTACTTAGTATAAAATAGTTAATTAAAATATTTAAGGTATGATGGCATAGTCGATAGCGTGTTCGGACCGGACGCAGATTCGAATGTTACCAGTGGAAAATCTAGCAACCTTTCGATGAAACTTCGTAAAAATCTGTCACCAAGCACCCGTGGACACTTCCAGTAGCTGCACTTTAGAGCCACTACTCTCTAGGTCTACCATCTTATACTTCAGAGTTGTTTAACATTGAATGAGATTGTGGCCAAAAGTTCTCTGCCACGTCTGTCTGTCTGTTCGCGATAAACTCAAAAACTACTAAACGAATTTTCATACAGTTTTCACTACTAGTTAAAATGATTCAGGTCTAGGTACACAGGGTGAAAGTTTAGACGGTAGAAATATTTATGAAGGATACTCTGCACTCGATTCTCGATTAAATAAAAAAATAAGTGCTTAATATTTGACCTAATTATCTAGAAAAATACAAAAATTATACGCAATCACACACACGTTTATTTTAAAGCACAGTATCAACGACCGTCGGGTGGCTTCACTTAAAAGTGAACTTGAAAATGGCATGGTCAAAACAGAATGTCCGTTTCACTGTTGAAAGTTATTAACTCCGGATTTAGCTTTATGTTTTTACTTTTAAAAGTCTTAGAACAAACTTTATAAGATAAAGTTTTCTTTGTTGCTTATTAGTGTTTGTCTTGATATTATTATCTTATAATATGATCATGAACTTATCATCTCTTAGAATACTGTAAGCGACTAACATATAAACTAAACTGATACAATATATCAAGGTTTTTTAAAAGTATAAAAAAATCTTCGACGAACTTATGAACTTAATGATACCTATTGAACTAATTAACTTTTAATAAACTAATTTAGTAACTCATACACAGAAGGAAACTGTTTTTGATTTTAATTGGCTAGTACTTTCAAGTTGAAAACATGATGTCATAGGAGAAAACAATGTAACCATAATTTACCATATATTTACATAATTTTACCATACTAATGATATCACATCTAAATAATAGAGTCAATAATATATATATAGTTACCCATGTGGTTGTGGCAATAGAAAGCAGAGACAGCAGAGTTGGGATAGGGTTAAGTCACTATTTTTCGTACTGTCTATTGCATGAAACTTATTGAGTGAGCACTTAAGGCCTTCATCCAATGTGTTAAATAGCTAATAATATTGATCCTTGTACAGAAGTTATAGTAGCTCAGGCATTAAAAACTGTAGTGATATCTACAGGGTTCAGCAAAACCGCAAAAAGTGTTGAATATATTTCCTGTTAGTTTAATGGAAACGGTAGTGTTATTTTAAATATTCATATACTTTTTGATTAGACAATGCTCTAAGAAGACACTTCACAAAGTAATTTTGTAGGTGCTAGAGCCACGCTGAGGCTATTACTGGTTTCAGCATAAATGGGTCGGCTCGCTTGGAGTAGTACCACCCTCACACAGAAAACCGACGTGAACTAACAATGCTTGCATTGTTGCATTTCATTCGGTTAGTGACAGCGCCGGAGGCCCACCTTTCCTCCCTTCCTCCCTCTCCAATATTCCCCCTAACCCAAACACAGGTTGGTAACGCATTTTCAACTTCCCTGGTGTTGCTAGTGTCTATGGACGGTGGTGATCACTTAACACCAGCTGACCCGCATGTTCGTTTGCCTCCTATGACATAAAAAAAACTGAAATGGTTTGATAAAGGCACCAGAATGAAACATGTGTAAATTGTTAAAACCCTATTTATAATTGTTAATAAACATCGTGTTCCTGCTACAACAATGTAACATTTTATTGCTTATGTTTACGCCAATAGCCCGTTACGATGTCGTAACCAGTGAACCGAAGTTTTTGATGTACGTGTGGAATAATCGAGGAACGATGAGGAGCGACGGTTTTTGGTAATAAATTAATGAATAATGTGATAGTTTAATTGGTGTATCCGGAAGAGAGGCCCTAAAATGTTGTCTTTCATTAGCGAAACCGTTTGATGTGGTGCGCTTGATGTCTGTTACAGGACACCTTGTGTATGTATATAGGGCGCCTTTGATGCCCTTTACATTTTTTATGAATATTATTATGGTATATATACAAAAATACATCATTAATAACGCATTTGATATATTTAGAACAGCTCTATAGAAGATTGTTTCTCATTTATATATATACAAACAATAGGTTAAACATTTCTTAAGTTTAATATGATAAAAATTATTTATATTCTAGAAGGTATATACTGTGCAAAAGTAACTTTGTCGATGTGGTTATTCGTTAACTTTTTACAAAAAAACATTGAAACCGATTGTAATGTAATTTTTTATAAACATAGCAATGGGAAGGACAAGGGCTACGTTTCATACACATATGTACCGACAAAAAACACACGTTACGGAAAAAGACTAGAATTAATATACCAATATTTGTTTGTAAAATTAAATCGAGTTAGGCATACAAAAGTATAAATGCGTATACGAAATAGATTTCAAATATAATTATTTTAAATAACATTACTTCGGGTGTTGACAACCCTGGAATTAAAGTATTATTATTAGACAATTATGAATAGTATTCAAAATTTATTTCATAGTAAAATACTATATGCATACGAGGAAGTACCATTGGAGTCGGAGGTCCTAACGATTATAACGCGATATCAGAATGAAATACTTCGATCTTTGATAATTCCGATTACTATGATAGCAACCCTGTTCCGCAATATAAGGATTATTATACAGTGTTATACATGCAAACAAATCGAAGGATATCAGACCATGTATAATTGTAATAAGAAAAGAAATTCTGCATATCTTTATCAGGTATAAATCACATGCAACTTAGACGGGCGTCGGAGCAGCGGCCCGCATCGAACGATCTCTCACGCCTCTAACACGACTGGGAGGACGCGGAGGAAACTCGTTATAATTCTCGCATTAGCAACTGATATTAACAAGATATCCGTGAAGTATTTATACAAATAACTCTCTTAATGTCATCTGTATAACTAATGTTGACTTGCTTCTCAAGTTTTAAATGTTTTTATTGAGCTCCTGGGTGAAAATACTAATGGAATTATTTCTGCTATAATCAGATTACATCTTACTGCTGACTTATAATTACTATTACTAAATGCCATATTTATCTAATGTACCATCAATCTAAGGATTTTATAAGCAATATACTACGGTACTGGAATGATTAGCAGTAACATCTCCAAATTATTTAAAAAAGTATAGCTACACTGACGCTCCCTTTGCAGATTCAAACTTTTGAATTTTGAAGTAAAACTTCTTTAGGCGCGACTAGGAAGTAACTGGGCCACAATGGAATGGAAGTCCGTTACGGCAATATGGCATCATGTTTCTGTACCATGCGGTTTTTAAATATTTTGGATTTTGTCAAAAAATAGTTTATAGACAAATCAATTAAATTTTTTTTAAATAAAAAATATTAAATTGAATAATAATAAAAATCATACAATAGAATTTATTATATATATATGAGTACGCGACCGTGCTGTCATCTGGTTCAAGGTAAATAAGTAAAAAATTAAACAAAACAATATCTGTAGTGCCATCTATCAGCTAATTCGGAACTTAAATAACACAGGAAAAATTATTAGCAACTCTTTATTTTATTTTTGGCAACTAATCGTTTAGATTATTTCTCTCTTTGTCGAGTAGGTACCGATATTACAAGTTACTTGTGGTAGTCTTAATATTCTAACAAGACGGTGGCCCCTCGTTAGAACGTTTGTGTGGCATCTCAGAATTCATACTCTATAGTGTTATTTCCCATCGACTTCATTTGTACACGAAAATTGAAGTATTTACGCATGATACCACCAAATAATATTACAAAATATACAGTCGAATGATACAAGATTATGAATAAAAAATAAAAGACACAACATGACAAATATCCCGCCAAAAACTGAAATTTAAACCTGATTTGCTTAATTTTTGCTTTGCTTAACAAAACGGTGCGTTTCCGTAAGGATTTAAATGGAAGTTTTAGAATCGAAATAACTGATGCTAATACGCTAATAAATAAACAATGCCCTGAGAGTCGTCATCAGTGCAATCCGCAATGAGTGTATGGTGTTCTGTCGGTGTTTGTCCTTGTGACAACATCGCGGGCGATGACAACGCATCTTTTTCGGGCACATATCAGATCTACCATCTTTACACCTAATACCCATTGACATGGTTGTACCGCCGCCGCATCGTTCGAAGCCTCGTCCTATCCATCAGCGCTAAATCCGGTAAACGAGGCCGCCGCGAAGGTACATCCAAACAGGTACAATCACATTCCTGCTGTCAATATTTTATGATGAATATCATTTTGTGTTTCGTCAGTATTCGTTAATGTTATCAGTCGATAAAAATGTCACTTAAATAAATCCTTATTTTGAAACAACGATTCTCATTAAGAGAAAAATAAAATACCTATATAGCTATCTAGGCTGTAACGGAGTATAAGTTTTTTAATTTACAGTAAGTTATATTATTTGATTGAAGAAGACGTTACTTTGCGGAATTCCATAATTAAATATTTTATTGGACGTTACTTTGCACTTCATCCTAAATTTAGTGACCGCATACCACTGGTAAGTGGTAGAGCCATGCTGAAGTTATTACTGGTTTCAGCATGAATAGGTCGGCTCGCTTGAGGTAGTACCACCTGACCCAAAGAAACACCGACGTGAAGTAACAGTGCTTGTATTGTTGCGTTTTGTTCGGTCAGTGAGAGCGCCGAAAGACCATCTCCCCTCTATTCTCTCTATCCTCTCCCCTGGTGTTACAAGTGTCTATGGACGGTGGTGATTATTTAACATCAGATGACCCACCTGTTCGTTGGCTTGCTATAACTTAAAAACTCTCACTGCAACAAAAGACATTTAATTTTATGTGTGCGGTGTCCGTGAAAAAATTAAATATGAAACTAGTAATAAACAGAGCGCAATATAAATCAATACTAATATTACAAAGAGGTAAAGTTTATGACGTTGTAAGGGGTAATCTCAGGAACTACTGGTCCGGTTTGAAAAATTCCTTCTATGGTATATAGCTCATTTATCGAGGATGGTTATAGGCATATATCATCACGCTAAGACCAATAAGAGTGGAGCACCAATGAAGAATGTTTAAAAATTGATTCTGTTCCACGCGAACGAAGTCACGGGCAGAGGCTTGTAGTATATAAGTAATTAAACACGCGTCCTTGATTGACGTGTTGACGTTCTTTGTTGCTTTGCAATCAATTTCAGGCTAAAGTCCAAAGTAATGTCCACTATTATATTTAGTTATTGTCAAATATTCCATTACCCATCTATCTAATATTTAAAGTTTAAATCATTTTACGGATTTTATGACAGTTTATATCTTTATTTTATACTAGCTTACACTTGCGCTATATGGATGGATGGATGATAGGTGACGTAGTTAGGGCGTGAAAGTGTAACCGACTAATTTACATGCACAATTATAATAATCTTAAGCTTTTACGGTTTGAGATGCAAACAATAAGTATTATTCGATCAAATACACTGAAAATAACTCATCATCATCCTATAATGAGATTAAAATCCTAGAGATTAAAAAGAGTGGATAAGTATCAATGAATGATAGTGTCTTGATTTCCTTTTTATCTATACTAATATTATAAAGAGGTAAAGTTTGTGAGTTTGTGACATTGTAATGAGTAATTTCAAGAATTACTGGTCCCATTCGATTTTTTTTTTCATTTTATAGCGTGTATACCATCATGCTAAGACCAATAAGAGCAGAGTGTTAATAAAGAATGTTTCAAAATAGGGTTTTTTTTCCACTTCAGAGATTCCGCTGAATGTTAGGATTATCCTAAAGTAACAATTCCATGCGTACGAAGTCGTGGGCAAAAGCTAGTAGTGCAATAAAATTGAAAGGTTAGTCGAAAATATAGTTTAGCCTAAGATCATTAACAATAACATCAAAGCTATCTTGGTTTACCAAGAAACAGGCTATAAAGTAAAATCTATAAATAAATTCGATAATTAATCAAAGCAGTCGAAGGATAAAGAGAGATTAAAAATTGATAATAGAATAAAGTTCACAGTACACATAATGTAAATTAAATAAATTACCTGTTCAAAAGACAAAACTTTGAATAAGGACTCATTCATGCGAACAGAAATTTAAAATTAAAGCGGCAGTAAAACAAGTGTGTAATTAATTATAGGAATTAAACATATTGCATTGCAAAAGAAGCATTTCATAAGTACAATATTTGCATTAAATTTATCATCACGCCAGCACCCACTTTTTCATCGCGAAACGCCAATTAAGGCAATGACATTCAGTTAATTACAAAAGTAATTAGTTTCTTTTTGCAAAGTTCGTTGGTCGAATCGCATTAATTTATTGCGTTCTACACCAAGTCTTTTTTAAGTGATCGAAGATTTTAAAAAATAAATTATATCTATACTCAGCTATAAAACCAACCCTTGAGATTTTTTATCATTAGATAAAATAAAATATAATGATACTTTTATATTTCAACTATAGGATTTTTCAAAAGAATAAAGATATATATTTTAATTCTTAAGTTATGAGCAATCATTTGTTAATCCACCAAATCAACATATACATATGTGTATTTAATTTATCTCTTTAGTTATTCGAATACATCGTAACATAAGACGAGATAGAGATTTTATTAAGATGAAACTTTAGATATATGACAAAATCAATTTGTAAATGTTATTATTAATTTATAGGGATTGTCTGCTAATTTGTTCTGTGTCATCGAGATTGTTTGTGAGGCAGCTCTGTCTTACGCTTTGCGGCTCTGCAAACACCCAAGTGGAACGCTTTACAGTGAACGCTCCACTGAACACTATAAAATAAGAGGTGTTATTATTGAAACATGCGTCGGGTGCGTCGGGTATACGAGTCGATTCCGGTCGCATGCCGATGCGGGCTCGGATTTTACGACGTCCGAGCGTCGATCACGAACGCGTTTCGCAGAGTAGACATAGTGCAAAAAATGTTATAGTTTTTATAATCTACATTCATGAGAAACACTTGAATTTCTAATACTACAGAAATATAGATAACAATTATATTATTTTTGGTAAAGCCAGCAAGGAAGGGAAACATCGTGATGATACCATAGCATGGTGGTATGGCCTTTTCTAAGTCCACCTACCGTTAAATTAAAAATGTGCCTCCAAGTACCCGGTGTCGGATTTCTCTAAGGCTCAGGAGGACCGGGCCTAGGGTGGCCAGATATTAGGGTCAAGAAATAACTCGAAGTACTTAAATATTCTAAAGGCTCGCGCACATTATGCTGGGCCACACTGCACCGCATCATATAACAAAAATCCTTAAAAAAAGTTGGCAAAAAAGTGAATTCATTATGTACTCATTATGATGGGTGCTGAGAAAGGGGTGGTTGGTACTTACTACATGGCCTGGCGCCTAGGGCGGTCAAGACTGCAAAACCGCCACTGCAAGTACCTGTTAGTGTATTCCGGTAGCTTCACTTGAGAGTCAGTCCCTCTCTATGTGCTTACCATCTTAGATCTTAGATAGTTATTTACCATTAGTTTGTGTCAAAAGCTAAAACCTACAAAACATAAAAGAACTCATCATGAGAATAAATGTGACGTTAGAAAGGACTCGACTTTGTAATTACTTTGATAATAAGATACGATAAAAAGCAGCAAAACAATTGAGCCGTCACGGGACACCTGGCAGATGTGAAACATCGAAATTGTTCGAATCGAACGAATCACAAATTCTTGAATTCTCAAATTATTACTATAGGTATGCGCGCTCAGTGCGGCAAGAGAGATTACACACAGTCGCTTGCGCATGCCGTGGTCGCATCGTCGCCACGCCAACACTCAGCGCGCCTATAGATGTTTCACATCAAAAAAGAGATATTGATAATATACAAAGTTTTAACTGAGCCTATTACCAGCCCTAAGTAAAGAGGTTATTCCGAATATGGATATGGTACAGAAAAGTTTGTAAAATATATTTTTTTAATATTAATAAAAAAACAATTCCACTTATTTGCAATGTCCTATCTACTACAATTTATAACGAAATATGATATGTATCTATAGCAGCGACGATGTGAAGGCAACAAAGTGTGCGGACACAGGCACTTCGTCTTCGCTTTTATTACAATCACCAGTCAAATTCCAAGAATTGTGGAGCTGTTCCATTTAACCTACTATGAAACGACCTGTTCACATTACTCGATTTAATGCTGAAAAGTTAAATATTATAGTTTTTTAATAACGTTAGCAAATTAGAAATCGATTATAATTTTTAAATCTATCTTTAGTATGATATAAATTTTACAAATGACATGATAATTTAAAATGTACTTACAAGATACCTTCATACAATCATATCATTTTGCAGGTATAAATTCTAATCTCATAGAATTTTGAAGACTACGAAATGGATAAAGTACAATTGATGAAGAAAACCTTAATTAATATATAATATAGTGTAGTACTCAGTATGAATTAGATCTGTGAACTCGTACATTGTACATATATGTATGTCCTTTGTATATCTGGAATGTTAAATTAACGCGAAATATAGCGAATGTGACTAAAGTAAAAGGGAATAGGTTTCGATTTTTCGAAATTACTTAGAGTTCGAACAGTTTCGTATATTTGATACAATTTTTTCTTCTTTATGACTACGATATTGTTTTTTTTTCTCGAACTGACTACGCTATTGACCTAGCAAGGTCTTAACAGCTTCATCGGACTACCTACGCTATATTGGCTTGACGGGCTTTCACAGCTTTAGTGAACTACTAAGGCGAGCTCTTAACACGCTCAGCCGGTTGGCAAGAAACTCAGGGGTGCCAAAGCGACCGAAACTCGACTTGGACTGTTATTCTATATGCAACGTCGTGAATCTTTCTAGGCTATATACAGATTCTATACGATATAATATATTCGTAAAGCAAAAATATTAATACTAATTAATAACTTAAACCATTTATTTTGAGATCAGCTGCGTCTGACCAGTCGTCTGGCTGTCAAGTTTACGCCTCTACTAGCATTCCATTCACTAATAAAACTGCTGTTTACTAGAATCAGTTGCTTTATTAGTGGAAATACTTCTATTTTGAAGCGTATAAGCAATATAATCTCTATTCTATTATGCCTGAGTCGGTTTTGGCATGGTGAGTTTTATCGCACCGTTGGGTGCCGTTCGTTCAAATCATAGGGTCCTCTGATTGGGTTATCATAAGCTTATGAGTGTAGTTTGAAACAGAGACAGTGATACACTTATTACCGAAGTTGTCAGGGGTCAGGCTCGTCTGTGTGTGTAGGTGCTACTCGTGTGGGTGGCTAAATCACCACGGAACAACTTTACAAGTGTAATTGTCGTGGCGGGTGTCCGTAATTGATTTATTCTACGATCGTACCTCGGTGCCGGTATGTTTCTATTGCAGCTCTGTGATTACTTGTTATTAGGGGAGTTTGGTTTGAAATGTGCTGCGTAGCGAGTTTATTGTTAGACGATTGGTATCCGATTGGTTTTTGTTTTTGATTATGTTGTCGCGATATTTTATTGTAGAGCCCTAATTGAAGCGGCCTTGGATTTTTCTATGATATATTTTCTTTTAATTACAAGTACCTGGGCGACCGAACGTAGCTCGGTTCTTTAAAAAACATTTTTAAATTAAAATAAACTGTTAGGTTGCCTCACAAAATTTGCATTTTTTCACATAAAAAATATTGAAAAAGATATATATATCATAACTATGTATACACTCGGATTCGAACTGGGGTTACACGGATTTTCGAATCAACCGATTTCTCTCTGAGCTATTTTTGTTTTGACAGCGGTGGTGAAATTTAGATGCATATTCTAGTCATATTTTTTCATTGCCTGAAATCTCAGTTTAAAAAGTTTTTTATGAATAAAATCTAGCTAGATCGATTTATCGTCCCCGAAACTACCTACATACATACTTCACGGAAATAGATGACGCCGTTTCCGAGATCCTGAATATATAGAAATATAAAAACATACAATAATTGCTCGTTTAAAGGTATTATATATATAGATTAGATAGATTAACATTTAATTGTTTCAGTGTTATTAGATATTACCTTATAATAGAGCTATGTTATTCAAAGTTTACAAAACTGAATTGGAAACATAAAACAGGGAAAACCAAATGAAGTATAAAAATACTTTTTTATTTAATTAATTCTGGATATAAAATAAAAATTAGAGAAGTAGAAATAATAGCATTTTTATAAACGATCAACATTGAATTATCGAATTTGCTAATAAATTGAATGTGTTACATCTAATAATTGTATAACACATACTATTAAAATAAGAAAATGTCATTCGAGAAACGTCGATAAAATCAACCGACAGCACCTTGCCATTTCAATATCAATTTCAACATCGACGATACGAGCAATAAAAACGTTCCCACAGCACATTACTACACGCATTACATTTTGCCGATACAAGTAATATTTAGGTTTCAATACTGTTCATAAATATTTAACGGTTATTTTCCCACAATGGGGTGGCCATTCACACCCGCTAACCCTCAAGAGTACAGTAAAAATTGAGTCTGATCGAAATAGTATAAATTCTATCTCGACAATATAACCACCCTCACTTAGCTTAGTAGTTATTCCCTCTTTGCTGCCTTTCTACTTAACAAATTATTCAATACATATTACTCGTAGAGAAATAAAACATCGCTCTCATATATGTATTTATATTTATGTTATTTTAATAATAAAAATTGAACGAAAGGATTTTTTTTTTCGAAATGACTACGCTATTGACCCAGCAAGGTCTTAACAGCTTCACCGGACTACTAAGGAGAGCGCTTAAGGCACTCAGCTGATTTTATTTTGGCAACCAGCTCAAGGGTGCACGGCACACCTCGGCTTGGCTGTTGCCTGTTGCACGCAAAATCGCGAAAATCTTAGCTAACCTAGCTAACTATTCATGTATGTATGAGTTGTTGAAACGTATATGTGTACCAAGCATACACGCCTCAACAACTCCTCCATATATTTATTATCGGAAAATTGAGAGTTTTTCAGTTCGATAAGGGAAAAAAGTAAACCATTTCACTTCCATGTGTAAGCGTGTAGGCGTGCACGTGTCTGGGGTTGATCGTGTAGTGTTGTAGCGGTGATGTATATTTGTGTGTCACCGTATCGCGTAAACAACGCACTCAAGGGCTCCCTACCGAGGGATCGAACCTAGGCTTGAGCCGCTGCCGTGGGAGGCCTAATCGGGTGTGCGGGAGCGAAATTAACCCCCAGACCACGGCGGCGTGATCTGTGGTTACGCGGGCGTGGGCGTGAACACGCTCTTTTCCGAGGGACAGGCTGGTACTGATCGTTCGCTGACGTGATTGAATCAGGAGGGTCGGTAAAAATGTGTCGCGGACGTCTTTTATAACGCGCAACGTTAGGTACGGGTTCATAGTTTGCGGCGGATACCACTAACGGACTGGTATGATTCGCGGCTTTTTCAAAATAGCTAATCGTAAGGGATTTTACGTACGCCCAGATAGAAGGGATATCTAGGTCTCTATGGAGATCGACTCTCCGGATGTACCACGGGGCAACGGTCACTTTACGTAAAACACGATTTTGGAGAACCTGCAGCTTATCAAAGTTATCTTTGGACATATGCGCAATAACGGGGCAGCTATATGTCATCATGGGACGGATACACGTCTTATACAAAGTGAGCTTGTGTCTGAGGGACATCTTACTCTTATGACAAAGCAACGGATGGAGGCGACCCAAGACCGTAGCGGCTTTGTTTCGCACTCTGTCTATATGTGAATTGAACTTTAAATGTCTATCTAATGCAACACCGAGATATTTGACCTCTTCGACCCAAGGGATATCCATTCCGTATAGCCTGATGGACTCAAATTTATTAGCGCGTTTCGTGGGATCGAAGAGTATTGCGGCACTCTTATCGGGATTAACTTCTATGCGCCATCGACGAAACCATTCACCGAGAGTATGAACGGCTTTTTCGATGCGTTTCCTAAGAAAGTCCGACCGCCAGCCGGAAGTGTAAATAACGGTATCGTCAGCGTAACAACCTACCTCGACCCCCCGAGGCCGTGGTAGGTCACTGATGAACAGATTGAAGAGCGTGGGCGCGAGTATGGAGCCCTGTGGCACACCTGAGCGTATCGGGTGGGGCAGCGATAGTTCACCATCCACTCTGAA
Source organism: Antheraea mylitta (assembly GCA_014332785.1). Taxonomy (NCBI): domain Eukaryota; kingdom Metazoa; phylum Arthropoda; class Insecta; order Lepidoptera; family Saturniidae; genus Antheraea; species Antheraea mylitta. The sequence continues at coordinate 12,767,824 of JACEII010000008.1, read as the reverse complement.
GCGGAATGTCCTATCAGTGAGATAATCGCGGATAATATGAATTAACCTATCGGGTATGCGAGATTTACATAATTTATGGATGAGCCCTTATGCATATTTGCATGACGATCTGTTGAGTAATTATCACATGGAAGCGTAACTAACCAATCCACACTGAAGCTATTGCATTAACCATGAATGGGTGGGTTCGTTCGCGGTACTACCACCTTCCTACAAAAATCTGACGTGAAGTAACAGTGCCTGCTTTATTGCATTTCGTTCGGTCAATAAGAGTGCCAGAAGACCATCTCTCTTCCTACTCCCTCTCCACTTCCATATTTCCTCCTCCCCCAAACAAAAGTGACATACCTGACTGTTTGCCTGTTATGATATAAAAAAACTACATTAGTATTTACAATACAACTAGCGGACCGGGCGGACGTTGTCCAACTTTGATCATTTAAAAAATCTAAAATTCAACCGCAGCGCCATCTACTGGTTCCAATTGTGAATCTAAACCATTCTCGGATCCACTGGAACATGCACACAAAATTCCTTAAAAATTGGTCCAGCCGTTTGAGAGGAGTTTAGTGACATACAGAAGTATAGAAGAAATTTATACATAAAGATTAGGATGTCAATAATATATATGTAATTTAGGTGGTATGGTTATGGTACTAGGGTTGTTTTCTTTTTTGTTTGGATTGCTACCATCCTCAAGATGAGAATCAATCGCCAAACTACTCTAATAGGTTGGTTCTGGCAACAGTACTCAAAAGCCATTCCCGCTTTCACAGTCATCAGTCACACAGTCAATTTTGCAAGTCACGGACGTAATCAAGACGGTTCTTGTGAATTTATTTAATATCCTTGATTATACAAGTTTATTCGTTCCAAGACTATATGTATAATAGTGACGATCGTATTTATTGCTAGTGAGAGTGTTTGTGACTTTGTAGAAGCCATTAATCGCCGTAAAACAGAAGTAATTCTACCTATGTACTAAATTCTACCTTCTCGTAATGTAGGTAGGTATAGCGATTAATCACTTGATCGACATAGTTAAGTGAATTACGAAAGTATTGCTTCAACGCCATCTTACATTGTGTAGCTTGTACTAAAAGTGTGGCTAGTGTTTAGCCATCTACCAAATCTCACCGTACTTAGCTGTTTTCACTGACCTGTAATTAAATCGATATGGCAAAGTGTACTGGCTGTGGCAAGTTTGTTTCGCCTTCTTCAAAAAATGTTGCTAACTGCGGACTCTGTTCCTTAGTTTATCATAAGAATTGTGTATCACTGTCCGAGTCGGCGACGGTGAGTAAGGAATGGGTGTGTCCTGAGTGTAAGAGAATGACTCGTAAAGGAGACAACAGCCAACAGCAGTGGAGACAACCAGTGAAACGTCTCTGTGAGCAAGACGGAAGGAGCCATGCATCCAATGATGTCCCTGTTGGTACGTCTCACTTTTCGGTAAACGTCGCTAGCCTAGATGTTAAAGAGCTTCAGTCTGAAATCGCCGAATGTGTGGCTGAAATGAGAGGATTTCGAAAAGAGATGGCTCAACTGCGCACTTCTATCACGGGCATCACTGAGAGAATGGATAACTTCGAGCAGAGGCTTGAGGCAGTGGAAAAACGCAATACAGGTCTTGGAACAGAATAGGTGGCTGAGCTGATGCAAGTTGTGAATCAGTTAAAGCAAGAAATAAATGATCGGGATCAGGAGGCTCTTTCATCTGACCTAGAAATTGGTCATCTTCCTGAGAAGAAGGGGGAGAGTGTTATTCATGCGGTAACCGTACTTGCGAGCAGGTTGGGTGTGCGGCTGGAAGAGAGCGACATCGTCTTTGCGGAGCGAGTGGGAGTCGCAAAGGGTGCAGGAGATGGTGGTGAATCTCAACGTGCACGCCGTGTAGTGGTGCGACTTACGCGTCGGTGACTGCGTGATGAGCTTTTACAAGCAGCGCGCGTGCGTCGTACACTAACTGCTGAGCATACGGGACGAGTTTCTGTGGGTGCTGAACCTTCGCGTATCTTTCTTAACGAAAGACTTACACGCTATAACCGTCAGCTTTTCCACCGCGTTCGAGATGAATGCCGTAGGCTTCAGTGGCGGTTCTCATGGACTAAGCGTGGACGAATTTGTTCTCGACAGTCTGATGGCAAAATGGCCTACTCTATTCGATCTGAGGAGGATCTGACACGGGTTTTTGGAACTTGCTCTGTTTGAAATTGTGGAATATTCTGGAATGTACTTTTATAATTATTGATATTTGTGTATGTAATAAGATGTATTTCTGCATAGGTCTTACATTCACTATGTACATGTCGCCTGCTAAGTACCTCTTCCTATATTATTTTTATTATGTGACTATATATGTATATTATGTTTATATTTTATTATATTCTTCACGTTATATAAACATTCTATTCTTAAGTATTATATATCCAACTTTGTATCATCCTTTGCTTACTCAAACTCTGTGGAACGTTGTTAGAGATTTAACGATTGACAATATATCTAGGTATCTTTTATATTATTATAACGTTTTCTTCATGGGGAATACCATATCGTTAAAAAACATATTTAATGATTATTAAATATATTAAAATTGGTCTTTTTAATGCAGGCTCTTTAGGTACACGCCATGATGAATTTATTTTGGCAATGAGTAATATATCCGTTGACATCATAATTAATGAAACATGGCTCCGTGAAGGCGAAGACGGATGTGCCCCTGTTGTACCAGGTTATCGTTTAAGACATATTCCGCGCTCTAAGACTGTGTGTGGTGGCCGCGGAGGTGGTGTCGGTTTTTACATTAGACGTGGTTTGACTGTTAAAACCTGTGCTCATCCTCTCTCTGCGTCAGTCGAACAAATGTGGGTAACTGTTAATATTAATTCTAAATAAAGTAAATTTTCAAAAAACGAATTAACCGACTTCAATGCCTTCAGAATTCAGTGCCTTTGTACCTAGATGTAGATGATATGATTTTCGGTTGGCACCGATTTCCAATACATCTCTTGGTAGCACACATATTCATATGTTTCATTAAATTTGGTTAATTTGATAAACTATTTATTTTCCGGTTTTCAGTGCCTTATTTTTATGCCTCTGATTAATATTGAAGTCGGTTAATTCTTTTTTTTGAAAATTAACTTTATTTTTCCATTTTTAGTGTACATATCTTTTTTTTCTATAACATGTGGGTCACTTGATGGTAAGTGATCACCGTCGCCCATGGATACCTGCAACACGAGAGGAATCACAGATGCGTTGCCGGCCCTTAAGAAAGGAGTAGACTTGTTTCTTGAAAGTTGTGTTACTTTGTTAGGGATCCCATAATCAGAACCTAACCAAACTCTTATCAAACTACCCTTGAAGAACACCCTTTACAATAAAAAAGGAATCATCGAAATTGGTTGGCATGATATTGAGTTATTCGTCTATTTGTCGTATACACACCAAATGCAAATTTAACACTTATACGGTTTTGCACTGGATGCCGTGGACAGAACTGGACCAAAAATAGGACCACACGGGAAGCACTAGCTTTCAAATAAAAAAAGAATCTTCAAAATCGGTTCAGCCAGTCCAAAGTTATGAGTTAACAAACATAAAAAAAAAAAAAAAACATAGAGTCGAATTGATAACCTCCTCCTTTTTTTGAAGTCGGTTAAAAACGAATTGTGGGCACAGCATATAGACCACCATGGATGAATATTGACATTTTTTTGGACGCTCTGACAGAATCTATCTCAGCATTCTCTCAATTTGACTTTATAGTTCTCTTAGGAGATTTTAATATTAATTTCTTGAATTTTGCAGATTATAAAGTAATATTATTGAAAGATTTTTACATTATACTAATCTTACTCAAATAATTACGAAACCTACACACGTACTTGACAATAGTGAAACCCTTATCGATCTAGTTTGCACAGATGCCCTTACCCGTGATACTCAAGTAACTTACATTCCTGATCTCGGACATCACGCTTTGATTACTGTTGTGATAAATGTTAAAAAGGAAAGAGTTGTGCCGTCTTTTATAAAATCCCGATCGTTTGCTGCTATAGACCACAATATGCTTAATAATGATCTTGCAAATATAAACTGGGATTATATAGACACATTCAACAACGTTAACGATATGGTAACTACGTTTAATTCCTTCGTGTTGAGAGTTTTGGATTTGTATGTTCCTGAGAGGAAAATTATCATTAGGGACTGTTCATACCCTTGGCTTACAGACTCTGTTAAATTAATGATTAAATTAGTTACTTATTAAAATAGTTACAACAGATACAAAATAAGTAAAAGTGACTTACATAAAAATTTTTACAAGGATATGAAATCCGTTGTTACGAAAGCTATTTATTCTGAAAAGAAACCATATTTTGAGAACTATATTAACAAAAATCGTAAAGATCCTAAACTGCTTTGAAAAATTTAAAAGTAGCCATTCGACCGCATTCCCGTAACTTATACGGACCCTTCCCGATATTACGAACTGCTGCAGTGATCCAAACAGTATTAATAATTTTTTCTTAGACTTACCAGGTGCTATTAATTTTGTACCATCATATCGTGATTTCTTTGAATATAATAAATATAGTAATCACACCTTTTCTTTACATCCCATTAGTGAGCTTACGGTTACCTATATAATAGGTAAACTAAAATCGAATGCATCAGGCACTGACCGTATTAATTGAAAAATGATTACAGCAACCCTCCCGTATACAGTAAAAGCCATTACGTCGATAGTCAACTCATCTATAACAACTTCAACCGTCCCTGATCTCTGGAAAATCGCGGTTATAAAACCAATTCCAAAAAAAGTCAACCCAACTGGCATTCAAGACCTCCGGCCGATTAGTATACTTCCGTGTCTATCCAAAATATTAGAGAAAGTTGTTTTACTACAATTAATCGCCTATTTAGAAAAATGTAATATTCTTTCTAAATTTCAGTCAGGATTCCGTAAAAATAGAAGCACAACAACAGCGCTCTTAGACGTGATGGACAATATACTTTCGGCTCAGGATCAAGGCATGGGTACCTTGTTGACACTTTTAGACTTTTCTCGTGCTTTTGATACCATAAACGTAACCCTGCTTTTATCTAAATTAAGGTACTATGGTTTTGATTCAGCTACCGTTGAATGGTTTCATAGTTTTTTAAGTAATAGATTTCAATATGTGGAAATAGGGAGTGGTGTTGGTGATAAAGTTTCATCGACTCTTATGCCAGTTGAGAGAGGTGTCCCACAGGGTTCAATTTTAGGTCCTTTGTTGTTTATTCTGTATAGCTCTGATATCGATAATAGTATTAATTATTGTAAATTTCATTTATATGCAGACGATTTACAATTATACTTACATTGTCTTCCACGTGATACCATGGATGCCGCACGTAGGATGAATCAAGACCTCGCTAGTGTAAAAGAATGGGCAGATGCTAACTGTTTGGTTTTAAATCCGACTAAGTCTAAGTTTATGGTTTAAGGATCAAAAAAACAAATTGTAAATATTACGCTTAATCGACCCTGGATCATGATATCCAACGAACCCATAGAGTGCGTATCAGAGTCACGTAATCTTGGTTTACTCATGGATTCATCCCTGCGTTTTGAAAAACATGTTCTGGAGGCAACACGCAATTGTATCTATAGACTTAAGCTTCTGTATAATATTCGCGCATACATTAGTAGAGAAATTAGAATAACGCTATGTGAATCGCTCATTCTGTCTAAACTAAACTATGCTGATATTGTATATGATTCTTGTATACTCAATAAAACAAAGAGGCTTATACAGAGAGTACAGAATTCCTGCGCACGTTTCTGTTTTCACATACCACCACGAACTCACGTCACGCCTTTCTTAAATCAAGGGCGACTCCTAAAAATGGAGTATAGAAGGCAGCTGCACCTAGCTACACTATTATTTGGTATAATAAAGACCGGGAAGCCTGAATATCTCTATGAAAAACTAGTTTGGGCAAGAGATCAGAATAGTTATAGAACTAGAGCTTCAAAGTATATGTTATGTACTCATCGGCATGCTACCACCTCATTTCGGGGTAGTTTTAGGTTCGCTGCTACTAGATGCTGGAACGACCTGCCCCCTCCAATGCGTAATCTCAACACGGTGCTTACATTTAAAATTCATTTTAAAAAGTTTTTATTAGCATCACAATGTTTTGTAAACTAATGGTTTTGCATCTAATTTCTGTTGAATATATATACATGAGTCACGCCTGCAATTGCTTATATGTTGTTTTATACATGTTACTAATTTTATTTATTTATTTCCCCAGTGTATGATATTATTTTTTACGTTACTTGTTTTCGTTATATATATTATATTTCATATTTTTAATTGATATCGTTCCGTGACTTGCATTGGGTTCCAGCTGAAAATCAGCGCTAAGTGTTTCTCATAACACTTTAGCATATGCTGAGCTGGATTCCGTTTCGTAATGTTGACACATGCATATTTGTTTTTCCACTGTTGTATACTTGTAAATAAGCATTATGAATAAAATATTTCTTTCTTTCTTTCTTTAAGAAAAGATTGTGGATAAACACTAAATCATATTCCTACTAATATTATAAATGCGAAAGTGAGGTAGGATATTTGGTTGTTATGCTTTCAGGCCTAAAATAGTTAACTGACCACGATACAATTTTTCATACACATTGTCAGAAAGTTAGAAAAGGACATAGGGAATCTTTCAACCAGAAAAAAAGTATTGTTCCCGAGGAATAGGTTATATCTATATTAATGCGATTGAAACCGCGAACAAAACTCAGTAAAACCTTTGAAGCATAAGAAGAACAAATCTCGGTTTTGCAACAACTCAAAACCGGTAATCAATTTGATAATGTTTTAAATAAGGCCTACAGCAGTTCAACCGATTTACATTTAAAGCATTTGGTTCATTATAACTTTAGGAATTACTTATAAAATCCACTAATTATGAATTGCTAATTCAAGTCATAATTCCAAATAACATAGTAGTAGTATTACAAGAATCTGAATTTTTTTAAGACAAAATTGAAACCATGTATTGCTGGATACTTTGCAATTAGTATAGCATTAACGGATACACATTATTATTAAAACAATAATTTCTAAAACACAGATAATTGTACTGTATGTAATTCGATTCTATAACCTATAAAATGCAACAAGAACATTCGATTTAGATACTCGTATTCGGTCACTTTGCCGATATGGACAATGTATTCACTACTCTTTTGGTTGTCAAGTTTTCATCTCAAAGTCCACCTATTGCTTGTTAATTGCCACCCACACTTAACGGGATCACTATTCACTGAACTATTGTCAATATTATTAACAATGTTAAAACAAAATCGAGTTCCTACCATTTTGGTTAAGTTATCGGATGTCGATGTCGAACGCACGCCCACGGTGACGTTTCGATTTTATTCGAATGTTCGGTTAACATTGGGCTGTGTTTAGAAACGCGACAAGCATTGAGATCATTAACGGGTTTACGGAGCGGATGTTTTACAAACTATTAATCATTATTACTTTAAGAATTTCCTTTACAGTACTCAATAGTATTCTAACTGATAAAATACGTATGTGAGGTTGTCTATTTGTTACGCTTCCACATCTTAACTACTCAACCGATCATCATGAATTTGACTTAAATGTTGTCAGAAGTACAGGACATAGGGTACCTTTCATCCAGCAGAAAGTAATGCTCTAGAGGGTCAAATATTAATATTTATTTTATGGTCTTCAAATTACACATGAATAAATATATCTAAATAAATCTTAAAAAAACTTTAGATCTCATCAAGGGATAAAGTTGGAGTTGATTCATTTTGGAATGTAACGTGTAATTAACGGAGGAGAAGCTGTGGGAAAAGGCTACTTTGTAAATAAATGTTTTAGATTCTATTACACATTTTTTAACCCTGTTTTATTTTCGTTTGGATCTGCAAACCTGTATTTCTTAACCACCACACTGTGTTACTAATTTGCGTCTGGTATCTATGTGAGAAACTACTGTGTGCGATGTACCATAATTTTGTACTCGTTCACACAAATTACTGTGAAATTTAATTCAAACATAGACAAGGCTTACATACAATTTCGTATTTTCCCTTTTCCTTGTTTAATCTGTAACATGCTTAATGTATTTTAGTATTTGTTTTAGTGCAAATAAGAACAACATAAAAGGCACATTCTAGTAATGAAACAATTGTGTTTATGAATACATCTAAAATTTGCTTCCAATATAACCAAAATTAGCACGTGTACCTTCACCATTATACTACTCTATTCACGCCTCGAACTCCTATCAATACATCAGTATTCTAAATTGAAATGACAGAAGGCACTATATACTCGAAACAATTATCAACCCAACCTTCTTAAGAACAGGGTACAATTTCGTATCCGTCACTTGTCGTTTTCAATTTCCCTCCAATCGAATTTGGCTGTAACATCAATCGAGTTCCCACATTTTCCGGGCGCACTTACACAATATCAATCAGGTTTTATTGGTGGTGTCGGGTGGTTGCGGGTGTGTAGCGGTGGGTGGTGGGACTATTTGTATCAATATCCTGTCAATGGGCTCGCGCCCTGTAGGGACCTCAAGCCCGCAAACTTCATAGATATTTGTGACCGCGCGAATTTGATTAGTAATGCATTAAGATAGACATGTGAAAAAACTTGTAACTGTCAATGACAATTACATATAATATTGTTATTGATAATCATTGGTTATTTGATTGAAGAAGACGTTACTTTGCGGATTTTTTTTATATCATAGGAGGCAAAAGAACAAGTGGGTCACTTGATGTTAAGTGATTACCACCGTTCATAGACACTTGCAACACCAGGGGAGTCGCAAGTGCGTTGCCAGCCTGTATTTTAGGCTTTTATTTTATATTATACAGGCTGTATTTTGTAGGAGGAAGGGAAGAGGAGAGGGGGGAAAGATAAGCCTCCGGCGCTCTCACTGACCAAACAAAACGCAATAATGCAAGCACTTAGTTCACGTCGGTTTTTGTGAGAGGGCGGTACTACCCCGGGTGAGCCGACCCATTCATGTTGAAGCCATTAGTAGCTTCAGGTTGGCTCTACTATTTACAAAGTCAGTACATACCTAGTATAAAACAAAGTCCTCTGTCACGTCTGTCTGTCTGGTTGCGATATACTCACAAACTACAGAACGAATTTCCATGCGATCTTCACCAGTAGATACAGTGATTCATGAGGAAGGTTTCGGTATATAACTTGTCAAGGTTTTTTATTCTCAGGGCGGTATAATGACCGCCGGGTGCACTAGTTAAATATTATAGTCGACGCTAATTTGTACCTGGAAACGATTGAATACTACTGTACTGTTTTGTTCTGTTAAGTCTGTCATAAATTATAGAGTACGTTTAAAAATTGTAAGTAGCTTGTAAAAACAAAATGTACATCCAATATTATCATACGTATTAGTAAGCCCTATAAAATATACGTACATAACATGTTGTACCCAAATACATGGACTAAACATTAAAGAGAACTGAAATTAAATATTTCTGTTATAGTGAGTAATTTACATTGGACATATATTATGGAATAAAATATAGGTAGCAAAAAGGTTCCATTTACAAAGTTCCCTCGTAACAGTACATTATCTCCTATCACTGGCGGTCGACAAAGTAAAATTGGGGACACCTTATTTCCTCGGCTGGTTTGCAAAACACGTTCACGCTTCCCACCTATCCCCGCATCTCAACGCTTATAGATAGTATCTGTTACACCTATTAAGATCCCGTGCTTACTTCAATATATCGAATACTTTTTATACCAATGCTGCTCTAATAGGTACATTCCCGAGATAGTAACTAGGAAAGTAGCAGTGTATTAGAAAAATTCGCAACAGTCGTACTTGTACGCAATGTTTTAATCCGAGGTTCAGGTGGGCGCCTTCTTCACGCCGCCGGTACCGATAACACGCTAATGCCCTCAACTTTGCACCATAAGGGGCAGCCGTGGGTGGTGGAGGTTTAGGTGATTCAAGGGGGTGTCGTTTGTGGAGTAAAAGTGGGGAAAGTCAGAACATTCGCGTTATTGAACGCGAATAATTTTATAAAATTGCTAATGTTGCAATATGCGTTTTGAGTTGTTGTGTTAATGATATATCTTCATATATTATTCAGCTATTATTTTATCTCCTAGATAGGTACATAATTTTTCATTTCTATAATATTTTCATGTCTTCTACTGTCAGTATTATATGATATAGTAATGAAAATAGTTGCCATTCTCGATTAGCGAATTAAGATAATAATAGTAGAAACGAATACTTGAACTTATCAACAATATTTACATGCAAACCATAAAGTAGGTGATAAAAACTTACAAAGATTAGAGTTAAGCATTATACACGTTGTTTTATAATAATAACGCATATTTGTGTTAACATTTTATAAAGCGCGTTCAAAGTATTCCGCGTAAATGTTCGATTTGTTCCCTTAAAGACAGCGAAAGTAAGAGATAGGTACCTACATATATTCTCTGTAATAAACGTGAATTTATTGCTCTGTTACGTTTGCAGTTTTACTGAAATGCGGAGATGTGTGGGTTTGGAACGGCGACATTAGCGACGCCGCTCCGCACGGGCCGTTTCTCCTATGAGTGTCTGCTTGGATATCTTTTACTTAAATATACTTTTATAGATGTTAAGGAGTCACTATACTATATAATTGTTTTTATAAATTGTTAACTCTACCTTGGAGCTACGCGTTTTTGTTGATACTATCGAAGTCCTCTCATCCGAGGAGCCCATGACGCCCAAATGTCCTGACGCTCGTTTTTACCGCACTCGCTGCACTATAGTTAGAGACTTTGAGAAAACAAATATAATATAATCAATAGATTATTCACAATTATAATAAAAAGAAATCGTGTTCTGTTATTATTTAGATATGAACTGTAATCAATTACGATAGAACATTATCAAAAGCTTGCAAGAAGAGTAACTGATACAAACAAGCGATTAAATATATGAATTCTCGTTACATTGTCTCATTAATCTATATTTATGTCAATGAAGGAAAAATATATTTAAAGTAGCCTTGACCTATCACTCGGGAGCAATATTTTTTTCAGATTTTTTTTTTCTCGAATTGTCTACGCTATTGACCTAGCAAGGTCTTAACAGCTTCACCGGACTACTAAGGCGAGCGCTTAAGGCACTCAACCGAGATTTTTTTTTCTGTATGAAAGGTAGGTTGCCTTATAACCTTTTCTGTACCGAGGGCAACAAATTTATGACGAAACAAACTCATTTTCTCATTTATAATGTTAGTAAGGATGTTTCATTTATTTTCTTTGTTGTTTTAATTTAGAAATTTATTATTATCTAATAGCTCCAGGAAGTTCGCCCCACATTTTTCGCGTAAAAATTTGATAGGTCGTACAGAGTATCTTCATCGATTGCCCATCTTTTAATTTTTTTGTCCATCCCTATAAAAAGTTATTAACAATTTTAAATGTGTGGGCCTGCGTCCGAAAAAATTGAAAAATCGAAAACCCCAAGATGTATTCTTGAAGTATGTCGTTTGCCCATTCTTTTTTTATCAGTTATCAGGTTTTTATCAGTTAACGCCTAAGAATTTTCAAATTCTTACGTGAAAATTGGGTGACCAATTTGACGGAGCTTTACCTAATACCTACTACTTTTTTGCATGCTGTGTTCACCAGTATTCCCTATAGTACGATTATAAATGCACAAAATGAGCATATTTCTTGTTTAAAATATTTTTGTATGTTAATAATAATAATAATAAAATTAAAAACACTTTATAACAATTGATCTTCTTTTCTCAAGAACATTGCAGAATAACGTAATAGGTATGGCCAGAGCGAAGTGATAATAAAACAATTACGTACGTTACATAATATTGTTGTTGTAATATTATAGACATAAGAATGATGATACGTAAACTGTTTTTAGCGTGTCACGATATCGGCACGAGAACTAAGTAGTGCGAATGTTTAAGAACAGATGAAACTGTGTATAAACATTCCGAACACGTCCGCGCCGCTCGACGTCCGCAGTTAAAAGGGGATTATGAGCCGAGTGGCCAATAACAAGGCATTACGCGCTACGCCTGCCACAGCCCAAGAAGCTCCACCGATAATCCACACTGAATAAGGTTTTGTTTTCGTTCACGTATTTACTTATATAGGTATAGTTTCGTTTCTAGAGGATTTACGAATTAAATACATGTGGTATTTACGTGACTAGAGGCTTAAATGTGTTCCTTATGATTATTTTAATAAGTAATATTTTATTTTGCTTTGGATTTTATAACAAACTAGCGGTCCCCGCGGACGTTGTCCTGCCTTGATAATAAAAAAATCCTAAAAACCAACTGCAGTGCCACCTACCGGGTCCAATTGTGAATATAAACCATTCTCGGACCCACTGGAACACGCACACAAAATTTCATGAACATTGGTCCAGCAGTTAAGAAATTTATATATAAAGATAGTACATAATGTATTACTGTACCTTTGCTTATTTCTTTAAGGTTTTTAGAACTTAATTTTGTTGTCTTTATTTGCCTAGCGTTTATGAAATGATAGAGTTCTAAAAAGTATATTGTTGCAAGTATGCTATTACATATGTATCATAATTCTTTAAAATATTATAAAAATTCAATCACTTTTACCTATATCAATACGTAAACAAATACGCTTTAATCTTTTATTATTAAGATGTGGAGAATATTAACGTGACAGAAGTAGATATTTAAATTCATATTTGCTTTTCAAAATAATCCCAGTGTTGGTTTTACTTGTAGAATATAAAAACAACGATACCTTATAATAAATATACTTTTTTTTTTCTTGTAGCACGGCAAAGTGACTGCACTATGCCTGATGGTAAGCACAGTACAATCCAAAAATAATAGCGACCACCGACTGACACTGTCCATCGCCGGTCGCCACTATCATGCCGGACTGTAATAAGCTGGATATGCACAGGCTGATCCCGAAACACGACCCGTAGAAGCGAATCACTATTACGGGCTTTTTCGCCATATACATGGTGGTTGCGACCCAGTCGGGCTGTAAAACCCTACCACCCCGCTAGCTCCATTGCCTCGTTCGTTATTCAGCAGGGTGCACCACGTGCAGGTGAGGTTGGCTTGGGTGTCTCAAGTCTTATGATGTTATTCGACACCCCTTACACCCCAAGACATATCGAAGTTAACGTGTAAGTATAAGTGTCTATTTCTATATAAAATCCAGTAAATTTTCACAAGTATTATAGATCCTACAAATCAATAAATATAATTTAACAGGTCAAATTCTAGTTGCAAGAAGCGCATACGTCATTATAGGAGTTTTTAATTATTCTGAACTTTGTGCGTTCATTTAATAGATAAGAATAGAACATTGCTTTTTTTTCGAAATGACTACGCTATTGACCCAGCAAGGTCTTAACAGCTTCACTGGACTATTAAGGCGAGCGCTTAAGGCACTCAGCCGATTTTATTTTGGCAACCAGCTCAAGGATGCACGGCACACCTCGGCTTGGCTGTTGCCTGTTGCACGAAAAATCGCGAAAATCTTAGCTAACCTAGCTAACTATTCATGTATGTATGAGTTGTTGAAACGTATATGTGTACCAAGCATACACGCCTCAACAACTCCTCCATATATTTATTATCGGAAAATTGAGAGTTTTTCAGTTCGATAAGGGAAAAAAGTAAACCTTTCCACTTTCATGTATAAGCGTGTAGGCGTGCACGTGTGTGGGGGTGATCGTGTAGTGTTGTAGCAGTGTTGTATATTTGTGTGTCACTGTATCGCGCGAGCAGCGCACTCAAGGACTCCACGCCGAGGGAACGGACTTAGGCTTGAGCCGCTGCCGAGGGGGCCTAATCTGGTGTGCGGTAGCGAAATTTACCCCCAGACCACAGCGGCGTGATCTGTGGTTACGCGGGTGAAAATATATATCTATATCTATATACACTCGGATTCAAACTGGGGTTACACGGATTTTCGAACCAACCGATCGCCGTCTGAGCTATTTTTGTTTTTTAGAACATTGCCTGAAACGATCAAACTAAGCAAAGCTATTTATAAGATAATACCAATCCCAAAATATGAGTTAACTGACATTTATATTTTCCAAAATATTCAAGAAAATGTTAATTGCATTAATATGTTAATGTAATTCAAAAATTAATTATTTAACTAACGAAACGTTAAATTCAATCGGGCCTCAACGAAATTGGTGTGTCATCCCAACAATATACGCAATTGGAAACAGTTTTACAAGCAATAAATTCTTGCGGAGCGAGTCACCGGTTACAACATTTATTAGCTACAATCCAGATTAGATTAGCGTTGCATCCCTACGTCCCTCGTGCGGTGCGACGGACCCTCAGAATGTGAAATTTGTCCCAGTAATGTGGCCACGCGCCGAACTAATTCGATGGAGTCCCTTCCACCCCCTATGTGACTCGAATGTCGCCTCGACACTGTTTCATTTTAATTGAATAGTTACTGAGGGTGACACCGTTGTTTTCCTAAAGATAACTTTATAGCCGTTTTGCATAATCGCCGGGCATGCTGCTCTAATTTGTTGCAATATCGCAATCTGTCGCTGTTGTGTTTGTATTGTGCATCTTATTATGTTATGACTCGATTCTTAGTTTTAATAAGTTTCATACTATTATAATTCGTATCTACAGTTCTGTATACGTGGACTATATATAATTGTTGTTTTCAACAGGTGATTCTGTTACTTTATAGAAAATACATGTTTCATCTGCTTTAATTATGTCTTATTTTATTTTTAATACATAATGAACTCATAATATACGTTACTTTTATGAAATTTTATCATTACTGTTTTTACCCTCATGGAAAAAGCATAATGATATTTGTTTCCAAACTCATCATAGTTTTTGTAATAGTGACCGTTGATTAAACATCTATTGATACTTAATACCAGACACACAGAAAAATACACAATTTTAAATTGAAATATTAATTATGGTGTTGAATATGAAAAACTATGTTCTTTGGAACATATAGAACCATATTTTTACGGAGAATATTTCTTATATACGGTTATTTGTTTCGAAACTTGCACTCCGGCAGCTAAATAGGTATCACTTATATAAGAATATACACATATATCTAGATAATAAATACAGCAGAACGGGCAATCGCGGTGATCATATAAAGGTCAGTGTTGTATTGCCACGTAACCTGCGACTTCTCGGTTTTGATGACAAGGCCACTACAAATAACCTCCTATAGGGCGTTTGTATTTTGATCATATTGGAGAACAATTGCATAATATTTTTCTATAAATTTTACACTATGTCTAAAGCGAAATAGTGTTAAAATTTAATGTACAGAAGTTTCTAGTACACGAGTTCCCAGTGAAATATGTAGCGCTTTGTTTGTGACACTTACCGCCATCTAACGGTATTCAACGAAACGAAGAATAAAAATTTAAGAATTGTAAGTTACATTTTCTATTACTTATAGAAATTTAAATATTAATAATTGAATTACTTCATAATGGTCTTTATTGTAATATATATGTTTTTTGAAATATATGTAAATTGTCGAGTATTATTTTAATTTTCCGTTACTACAATGTTGTTTGATAGGAACGTAAAATTATTAGAAGCACTACATTTTGGACATGACTGATTATACACTAGATTTACTCGGTCCTCGAAATTAAATCAATTATTATTTTCATAAGCATTTACATAGGATGGTGGTTGATGAGCCAACCATATAAAAGTTTTCTTTAAATTAATTATTTGCTGTTTTCAATCAATGTCTGGCATATGTTAATAATATTGTATATATTTTGTTTTTCTTTTTTAAAACTCATTTAATTATATTAGTGGTTTAATTTGGTTGTAGATTTCATTAATATTTTACCTAAATATCTTATGGTTTACTATTGTTTTAATGAACTTACCAGTAAACTTTCAGTTTGTGTGTGAAAATTAACTCGACATCTATGGATGGATTACGAAACAAATTAGATAATTTGTTTGTTGAGAGCTAAAGTATTCTTGAAAACATCCTCTTGTACGCTATTAAAATAGACAGTTCTGGGATTGATGTAACACTGTCACTCCTTATTATCTTATATTATCTTGTATATCTGAGATATGCTATTCTATTACAAACTGTTTATTTTTTAGACTCTGATCACTATCTCATAGAACGTCTAATGACTATGTGCTCTAAGGTGGTAAACACTTTGAATCTCCGAGACTACGTTATTGACCTAGCAAGGTCTTAACAGCTTCACTGGTAGTAGAAGATTGGCTTTCAAGTGCATCTATGTACATACCAACACGTGCTTGATGACGTAGTTTCAACTTGAGTTTGATAACTAGACTGGCGGACTTAGAAAAAGCCCTACTATTATGCCGTGGTTGTTTTTCTTCATCAAAAGCAGTTGTAAGGATTCGAGCCTATATCCATCGACGTGGTGTTCGAATACGCTATCAAGTTATCATAACTATAAGTAGGTATATAGGATGTATGTATTTGGAGAAATATTTTCAAATTGAAGTTTGTAGTTAGCCAGGAGAGCTTAGTAAAAAGCTTTACCGTTGTACATTCAAAAGTAGAGTTTTAAAATATATTATAGTAGTATTTTTAAAAGTGATTAATACTTTATTACTATTAATATATGCAGTATAAAAAGTAAGTTTAAGTGACGATATATGAATAAGAGGCGATAAGGTTTTGAGAACTAAAAATCAGTTTCAAGGATTTTTTTTCTATAAGGATCAATAATAGTTAAATGTAATAACCAATTGGAAATTGAGGTTACTCTTTATTATCCAAAAATAATTTTTATTTTAAAAATCAATCAATTAATGTGTCTTGTAAATGGGAATACATATCACTTTGTTATATATTAAAAGTTTTACTGCAAATTATCTATTATTTTCAATTTGTATTTTCAACTAATGTAGATGAACTACGTACATAGTTTCCATCACAGCATTTGATGGTTTTGTTTGTTGTAAGGATTAAATGCTTAATGCTTATTATCCCTAATAATTTTAATAGATTAGAGGAGTTGCATTGAAGTCTGCGACTTTTATGAAATCATATGAACGAGACAAATGTACGTATAAAATCACTAATCTTACATTTTCCATTTTGAACTTTATGCAGTTTACATTAAGTTTGAAATTAACAGGTACTCTGTTTTTATATTAAGGTAAATCAAACCAAATTCTGCATTAACAAACATTTAATTTAATTGTATTCTTCATCAATATATTATTTATAATTTAACTACGTTGTTACTATGCGGATACATCTACTACATACATACATACGCTTCCGTTTGTGTTCGGATTTTGGAATTAATAATACAGCTGATAAATCTCTACAATATATCACTAATAACTTTATCTAACCTTAATATTAGGTCCCTAAAATAGTTTTTCAATTATATTGCACATTGAATCTCAAATTTTTGAAATTTCAAAACGAGCTTTAAACAGATATCATTGTAATGAAAACTAAGAGCATTTTATAATTTACCCAATATCAAATTCGACAAAGCTTGAAAAAAATTATTTACACTCTTCTTTTGCATAAATTTAGAATTTAATACATCGATTAAATGCATTCCATCAGATTCTAAACCTATATTAAATACAATATGTACTTATTAGCTTCAAATATCATCATCATCACTACAAACGAACTATTAGGAACATAATAATTAAATTATCAACAATAATAATTAAATTAATTATACATCACTTTACAATATAATACAATATTTATCGGTGCAACCATTCATATAATTAAAATCGTCCCTCTGTCAAACAATACGAGTCAGTTCTTTACATTCACGCCATAATTTCACTTTATAACACATATATAAATTATTAGTCCGGTAAAAGTGAAAGAAACACCAATGCACATCAAATTCCCTTTTATAAACATTACACATAAAACTCACATACAATATCGCATATTATTACTGGGAGATCTCGGGCAGGTTTATTTCCTCTTTCATCACTAAGTGGGGCTGTGGGGTGGGTGAGGTGTGTGCGGTGGGTGCGGGGGGAGGGGCATCGGATGTGGACTCGCATCACGTAGGGAGTCGGGCGAAGAGCCTGGCGATGTACGACGCGGTGGATACGGCGAGAATCGATGCTGTGCCAATGGAACTTGACCACTACTCGTAGCCAACCCTCCTGGGTACATAGGTCGAGGTAACTGCAACCCAGAACCAGATGCCGCGAGGTGTTGTTGTGCCAGTAGTTGAGGCGCGAGACACGCCCACTGACCCCACAGAGCCGCTGCTGGAACCCCGTACAAAGGATATGCTGCACGTAGAAACAGTTGCGAACGTGCAGCCAGTATCGCTTTCTCTTCCAGCGTAAGATTGTTGTTATGCTGGTCGAGATCGAACGGTCTCAACGGTGATCGGAGGTAATGCTGTTCCGCGAGCATCGACTCCATGGTTTCTCTGAAAGTTTCAAAATACATTTTCAATCTATGGTTTATTGCATACATTTATCTTATAAATAAAAATTATTTGTCTATCTACCTATTATCGGACGCGTTGAAGCGCGCCTCGTTGGGGTACACGGATGGTTTGTCGTACTCTCCCGTGATATAGAATCTCGAACAAACAAAATAAAAATAACACATTTGCACGATAAAAATTAACATATATCGAAGTAAATAAAATTAAACTTAGGTTAAAGTATAGGGGTTTTTAAAGCGAACGTAGGATAGAATTATGAATTACACGTTTAATAGGGTGTAAGTGACCACCTGCGTAATTAACAATTAGAAGTAATGGTTTAAACGTAGCGAAATACCTTAGACAAACGTAATTGTGTGCTTGATGAATGATCTATTATAGAAGAAATGGGAATTCAGTAGCTCTGTATATAAAACGTACTTAATTGTACATATAATCAAAGATTGGATGAAGTGTAATTTCTCCTGCAGTATTTACCTTTAACGAAGAATAGTTTCTCGTGCAGAATTTACTTTTATCGATGAATATTTTATTTTATTTTTACTATTTGATGTCTATGATATTTACCTTTCGAACTCAGTGAGACGTGAAGAATCTCGAAATCCTTTAGCGAAGGGATTGCTATCAATTTTCAATTTTGTAATCTGAAACAAATGAAAGCATTTTTAATTTCAAATGAGATTTGATTAATACTGTACATTCAAAACAAGCGATTGTAAAATTTGATGCACAGATCGCGCAGTTTGGTCGGTGAAGGAAAGAAGGATTATTTCTAAGCTCGCCTGACTAAGATCTTACAAGTTGAAAATCTGTTTGCAAGTACCTAATCGTATCGGTATGTTAAATCAGGAATACTTGAGAATCAGTCCTCGAGATTTAACCGTTGTTTTTAAAAAAAGTTATACACGTATTGAATACTTGTTTTAAAAAGGTTTCGTATTAAATGCACCGCGCTCTCTGAATGTTCGCCATTTTGATCTTTTGTCTCGTTTTGATTAGCTTAGTCTTCCGAAAAAGCATAACGCGAACTTGCCTCGGGCGAGCGCGGTGCATTTAATGCAAAGCCTTTTTAAAGCAAGTATTCGATACATATTTAACTTTTTTTGTAATAACACCGTATATATTTATCATCGTAGATGTTATTTTAATATCTGTTGTGATTGTGGTGTAACACTAAAAAGTACAAAGTTAAAAATAAATAAAACAAAAATATCATAAGTTCATATTACTGACGTATACAAAGTTAAAAAATTGTTACCAGGAACAGATGGTCGTGTAACTACAAACAGGTACTCCTAATATACATAAAGTAACAAAATCTACTCCGTTTAATTTGATATAATCATCGATATTACCAACAGGGTGTGTGTTAGATAAAATAAAGACTACACATTCAAATTATTAATAAGAGTTGTTGTTCCAAATCACAAATCTAGTAGAATTATCTATTACTCCAATTCCTGGTGATAAATGCTTATACGATTTAAGTTTGAAATTTAACCACAATCTCTTCTGACGCAATGTGTCGATGTGCTCTAAGATTACAACCACCGAAATCTAGAAGGCACTGGCTTTCAAATACTTGATGACGGATTTTAAGCCTGAAGGTGACAGCTAGCTTTATACAATGGTCTTGTACTATGATATCAGATGTTAATACTATTTTTCACTCGAATAATATGTTGAAGACACTTTCAACTCAGAAATTACATAAGGTAGCTCTCAAAAGAGACATTAATTTTATGCAAAAGGCCTTTTTTTAATAATCCACGTATAAGTTAACACAAAATGAATTTTGTTCCTTTTGGAGATACTTATATCGTATTTATTATTATACCAGTCAAACATGATTACTTAAACTATAATTTGTGCTACATTTAAATACATTTATTTGTATATATTTACCATTTATGAAACTAAAACATAATAAATTAGGAAGTGTTTAACACAATAACACAATAATGTAAGGCGGTTAGATTCAATAAGGCACAGGGAAAAACTAAAGTATTATGAATCAAAGGAACCAGTTCAAAGTAAGCGATTTAGTAATATTATGCTAGTGTTTATAAGACGTCGGATCATTATTGAATCTCTATGTATCAGCGTTTGAACGAACTCTGAAGCGTAGCACCACCCGTGGTGCACTGCACACACTCACTAATAAGGTTAACTTATTGACGATATTCCATATCAGTTTATCATTTTAGTTGACTACTAAGATATTACAATTCTGAACACCTTTTTCATTGGGAATTGAAAATAAATATGGTCATTACAGTCAGTCTTGTTTAAAGCAGGCTTTTCTACAGTATTTGCCATTCGAGTAAAAATATTACCAATTGATATAATCGCAGTCGTTTAATTTTGTTTATATTAACAAAATTATTACTTAGACTACTTTTGCTTGCGGCTTCGCTTGCATCATTGTAGATTTTGAATATAAAATATAGCCCATGTTACTGCTAATAATGCAGTTTTTTTTTAAAGTAAGAATTTCTAAAATTGGTTTGGTATTTTTCATCACCAGATATCACCCATTACAGACAAATTCTTCTCTTGATAATGTGAGATATTACTGGTATAGCTGTGATGATTCTTTTCAACAATTTTACGTTTTTGATGGTTGTCGAATACTCTATAAAAAAAAGTAACATTTCGTGATATTAACTATAATAAGCAAATATAATAAGCATAATGCTAGTTTTAAGATTGATTGAACTATGAAAATTTTTATAGAAAAATATAATAAAAATACTAAATAAGAAATCTTGAGTAAAACAAGTCATTGTACCCATAAAGCAAATGTTTGATTTAAAGTTGTAGCAAGGTGTTAAAAAATGTGTGTTGGCAAAGTAAAGGCAGGATTAATGAAAAATTGCCCCCTCGCTGAGTGGCGGTGCTCCTGCTGCGGAATCCACACAATTTGTAAATAATATTTACGATAAAACCTTCCATGGAAACGAGATGCCTTCCACCACGTAACAACAGAACGGAGTATACATATTTTTATACTAATCTTAGCACATTTTTGGCAACTTTATTTGAAGGAGGTAAAAAGAATGTGGTACTTTTAATGGTTTGCAATAAACAAGTCATCGAGTGGCCGTTCGCGGTGTCAATCTTTCACCGTGCGCAGTCGACGACGGTAATTATCTGCCGATTGAGTGGGCTCTCCGCCGTCTCTACCTGGCACATACCTACGGCCTTGTTAATTGCACATTGTTCTAACAACTTCGCACTAAACAGGTATTTTAGGACAACGAACTCGATAATATTGTACTCAATAAAATAATGCTCCATTATATTACGCCGAGTTTGTTTTGCAACATATATTTGAGAAATAAGTGTTATGTCATAAACAATAAATTGTCGTTTCGATTTTGCAATATAACTCAGTAATAAGTTAAGATCAGTTTTGGAATTAATTTTGGGCGTAAAAATTATGTATGTACTGATATTATAATAATTTTATTTTAGACTTTTAGGAAAAGTTACAGGTAAAGAAAAAAGAAATACGTAATCAGTCATGAACGGCCTTCGTTCATAAGTTTATAAGTTTCCGGATCTAGCTATAAACAATATAGAGTACAAAGAAAAAAAATAGAACTGGTATTTTGAAGGCTTTTGAGCTACTGTAAGTGTGTGTTGAATAAATATACATTCAGATAGCTGATCATTTTTATCTATTTGTACTGTTACCTATTCTAATTAAGTATTAATGTTGCTATTGAAATCCTTTAAATACATAAACTGCATTAGCAAGCTTTTTATGACTTGTTTATATCACAGAAAATCTTATAAAAATTATTCAAAGTTGAATTAAAAAATTATCGACCACTAAAGTGATTTCGTATGGCTGGTGTAACATAAATAATAAATATCGTTTACTTTGTTATTTAGAAGAAATCCATTCTTGCGACAATTAACTTCTTAATTTTCATTAGACATATTTATGGTGGTATTTGATGTGCTCCATCTGCGGTTAGTACAACAAACGTCTTGATAAATGCTCAGCACGTAACGTATTGTATCAAAGGAAAGTAATAAACACTACAAAATATTGAGCGTTCCGTGACATGTCTTCGGATTTGCGGTGAGTAATTTCACGCGCGACGTGTCACTCGCGAGACTAATGATATTCAAAATAGCTACAAGAGAACTAGACAAAGAACATTTGTTGCCAGTCGTGGCCCATTTAACATATTTTTTCTATAAATATTTCTTGAATATTTATGTTCACTGTACAAAAAAAAAAAAAAACAAGCGAAGTACTTAAAAAATGTTTTTTTTTTTTTAATCATAGAAGGCAAATGAACAGGTGAGTCACCTGATATTAAGTGATCGTCACCGTCCATAGACACTTGCAACACCAGAGGAGTGGGGGCGGGGGGATGGGAGAAAGGGAACAGGAAAGGGGGAAGATGAACGAAAAGAAACGTAACAATGCAAGCACTGTTACTTCACGTCGGTATTCTATGAGAGGGTGGCTATTTGCTATCCTAGCTTTAAACACGTTTGAGGCTATTAATTTTTGTTATCACTTATATAGTATTTCACGGTAAGGTTGTATTTTATTTTTGTTCAGTTATCGGGTATTGGAGCTGAGAGCGTGTGGAAGGCGGGTCGCAAGCTCCGTGTCGAAGGTCACCATCACATCGTGGCAGCTACTTACGCTTGCACACCCACCTGACGAGAACCATTGACTACAATGGCCAGGCTCTCTCGTCGCGGTTGGCTTGACGTAATGAGTGCGCTTACAATAGCTCTAGTAGCTGACAATATTGACGTATTATTCATTATGCATGCCACCGGCCTCGCTCTCGGACCGCCCGTTATTGTTTCCATCGTCCCATGATCGTTATTCGAATTCCGTTTACGTAAAATTTACGAACGAAACTTACAATAGGAGTATAATATCTTTTAAAATAATTTAAAATATATTATCACTAAGATAGAACGACGGAATAATGAATGAGACGCTTTCTCGCCTCTGACGTTTATTAGATTTAGTACAAACATAAGAACGAGGCGTGTCAAAACAACCTAATTTAAGTATCAACAAACGTTCGCCTTGGGCGGTGGCGGCGCGCTCCCGCTCACTGACAACATTAAAGGCGCCATAATGACATTATTCCCGGGCGGGAAACAAAAAAAATGTCACAAAAAAGCGTCAAGGAAAGAGAGATGAGCGTCGCGCCGCCACGCAGGCCGCGGTATCCTCAGCTCCAAACGATGCTCTAATTATTTGGGATGTAGAATGCCGATGCATTATTTATGGTAAAAACATTCAGCCATGCGGATCAATATATAAGAGAATTGATTAAAACATTCCACTGTACATCCGACACGTGCTCTAAGATAGGTTTATAACCGATTCGTTGTAACTTGTTCACTATGATCACAATGTTACCAATTTCAACAAATATACAGAAAATTCTGATCGCTCTGCTATAACTTAACTGAAAGTTTTAAACATTTATGCAAAAAAAATATATCTAATTTTTATTTTAAAAATATTGTTTGTAAGTTATATTCATATGAGTCAAGAAGTGCGAAGTTTGAACCGACGACTTCTCACCACAATAGTAGGACTTACCACCACTACGCTACGATTTGTATTTCGATAATATCCTTTTAATTATTTGAAATATAAATAGCGTAGGAGGGGTTATACATTAGACATTAGGAATAGGAGTTAGACATGTTTTTTATGCTTTGTTGTATTTTAATATCTACATTTGGCGATGCCTACTCCCACATTATGGATTAAGCCCTGTATCAAGTCAAACACAGATACGATAATTATTGTCCAATGTGAAATTTGAATTCTCAGTACCGAGCCTAGTGCCAGCAGCAAGCCAGTCGCTTAAATACGAAAAAAGAAAATAAGTCTTAATGAAAATAAATTCTATTTTTATTAATACCCTAAAATTCTACAGTGGTAGTTTGTTAAGAGCAGTTTCTTTTCGACGAAATTAAATTTTTCCTTTTATAGAATACATCGTAAGTACATAACTTCAGTTGCCGCCATGAATTACATTCGCTATATTCGAAAATTTGCGTTATCCTTAATACTTTATCTTGACCCCGTTATGCAAGACGATTGCTTGCGTACTTTATTATGAAATCTATGGTATAGTGCGCAAAGACAAGCTCTCACAGATCTGTACGACCTACAGCTGCGAGCTGTTACGGTGTTTTCTAGAAAACCGATATTTTATAGACAATAATTTGTAAACGTTACCAAGTATTGAACACTGCATGCAGTATTGACGTCTATACTCGCAACTGGCCTGTAATGTGATCATATTCTAGGAAAGAACATTTCACATAAATTTTCAATACATAAAATGTTAAACCCTGTTTAAAAGTGAACACTACAGAATTATTGCTGCTTTTTTTAAATGCCAGTACTTTTATATTTATGGATTTAATTCATTTGTATTTTTAGTTCTAAATAGCATATATATCGATTATAAATAGTATTATCAATCATATCTATATTATTATTATAAAGAAGTAAATATTGTTTTTGTTAAGAGGAAGTACTGATGTGATTCTGCAGATTTTTTAGTGCATTAAAGCTCCGTTCTCTCCAAATGATATGGACTAATTTAAATTTAATATTATTATTTAGACGAATTAAGTGTTCAGTATACTGTACGATCTTATTAAATACTAGGAGGAATATTATAATAAATGCGATTAGTTTGTTTATTTCTAACGATTTCACGTAGTAACCATTCAATCGATCATCATCAAACTTTGCATACAACGTTTAGGATTATAGAATTGTTACAGAAAAGAACATAGGTTACTTATCATCTGCGAAGTCGCAAGCATAATCTATTATTTAGTCATTTCTATGGCATAATCCTAGCAAAGAATATAGCAGTTATTAGAAGTAATTTATTGGTTAACTATGTCCATGATTCTATTTATTTATTTTTATTTTATTTTTTTTTATATCAAAGAAGGCAAACGAACTGGTGGGTCACGTGATGTTAAGTGATCACCACCGTCCATAGACACTAGCGACATCAGGGACGTCGCAAGTGCGTTGCCTGTATATGGGAGAAGAGGGAGGGGAAGGAAAGGGAAAGCAGGAAAGAGGAAGGGACGTGGGCCTCCGGCTCTCTCACTGACCGAACGAAACACAACAATGCAAGCACTGTTATTTCACGTCGGTTATCTGTGAGAGGGGTGGTACTACCCCGGAGGAGCCGACCCATTCATGCTGAAACCAAAAATAGCTTCAGCGGGGCTCTACCACCTACAAATTACCTACACTATTCATAGTGTCTTTAAATAAGATGTGGTAACGTCAAAAAAATGTAGTAATGTTACGTCACGCTTACCACATGTAAAAAAACATCGAAATTAATTCTTATTGAAAGACAATGCTTTTAAAAGCTAAATAGTATAAAATTTTAAATTAATAAAGTATAACTTAACCACTAAATTAGATCAGATAGTTGATTTCATATTTGAACGAGGTGTTAATGTTGTACGTTTAGGACGCTCTCAATATTAACAAAAAACATTTACAATTTTTGAAGTATTACAATGAGAATTTAGATGGCGTTGAAAACAAACTCGCTGATAATTAAAAAAAATACATGTTAGGGACACCTAAAATCATAGTTCGAAGAAAGATCAAATAGATTACATTTAAGATCAAAGTAATGGTTATATTATATTCGTCTCAAACATATAAATGATAGCTTCATATATCTCAAAGAGCATTTATAAATAAGATTCAGTTTATTGCAAAAAGGCAGCGTATACATCATACAAATTACAATCCTTCCTCTTCGTCTAATAAATCAATGAGCTGTATGCTGTCACTTAAGGTTCCCATGGAGAAGATAAAAGATATCGTGTGCAAATTATACAAATCTTCCGCAACCTCAGTTACTATTTTTATTAACATTCTGCATATCCACATGTCAATAGATTCGGAATTTTGTAGTCCAATGATATATAGATGTGTCTCATCTTATTCTTTCGCTCCTTTAATTAGTTATTCTACCATGAGTTTCTCTATTGAGTTGTCCGATGAGGTCTTTCCAAGGGCCCACAGTTAATATCAGATCCACTTTACACTCCTGTCCGTAATTGCGGCCGTGTATGCGAAATATCAGGGAATAGGCAATTTGCCACATTTCAGTGTAATAAATATTTATTTAGAACATTAAAGTTTTATTGTACATAAGCGATGAGGAATTGTATGCGTCAGTCAATTTGATGTCATTTTTGCCATTGTGTTGTTTGTAAAGTTTTGATAACAGTTCCAATACAAGTAGGTTTTATGACTACTTTGACACATTTATTAAATTATTTATGTATATAAAAGGAATATTTAAAATAGTCAATTACACAGATAATTAAACGACTATGATATGTAAGAAATTTAAAAAAACGTCGGTTTTTCTTGCCGTTCAATGCGCAGGCGCAATAAATTTACTCGGGCCGCACACGACGGCTCTGCGTGACGTCACACCTTACGTGATCGATGGTGGGTGCTACAGAGACCACATCTCTCCATATCCCATAAAACTCAACGAGACAGAGTAAGATGGAGAATTAAATAAATAATTTCATCTTCAATTATTTTAAATTTGCTCTATGGAGAGTACATTGACTCCTTATATACACTGTTTGTTCTTTTTGTACTGAAATACCGCAGTAATTAATTTATATTAATTTTATAGACAAGGATATACCTATAATTAATTATTACTTTATTTACCCATGTAGGGTTTTATTATCAAAGAAGTAATAATAATTGTATTATCGCGTATATTAAAACATAAGTTTGTAAATATGGAATTTATTACAAAGGAAGAAAAAGAACGGCCATTGAGAGTACGTGTAAGCACCCCGTGACACCTGACCGCAGTCATTTTGGCCCGTGAAATATGTTTATTTGTCATGGCTGCCTTTTGTTATTGAAATTGTGTTTACCTTTACTCCTTCATTATATTGTCCGATTATTCTCTTGTAGAACTCGTTTGTGGATGTTCAATGTGAGAATAGCTTCGGAGATTTTAGAATATTGATTGTTGATACTGAGAAATGAGATATAAATTTCAATTAAGCATCTATTGAGCGTGTCTGCGTGTTTATGTGTCTCGCAGTTATTTCTGTGATTATCTACAGAGACTGCATTATAGCCTGATATAGCACGACTAAGTAAACCGTTGTTAGGTATAATAACTATTGTATTTTACGTTTAGCTGTACCTAAATAGGTATACAATATTTTATAAAATAAAACTAAAGATTACATAAAGAAGAAAGAGATAGAAAGAGGTATAAGATAATATTGTATTTGGTAGAGGCACGCTGAAGCTATTACTGGTTTCAGCATGAATGGGTCGGTTCACCCGGCGTAATACTCAGGAAACACCTACATGAAGTAACAGTGCTTGCATTGTTATGTTTCGTTCAGTCATTGAGAGCGCCGGATGACCACGTCTCCACCCCTCGCCCCTCCCCTCACCCCTCCCCTCTCTCATTTCTTCGCCCTTACCCCTTCCCCAAAACAGGCTGGCAACGCAATTGCGACTTCCCTAGTATTGCAAGTGACTATGGACGACGGTGATCACTTAACATCAGATAACCTGCCTATTTGTTTGCCTCCTATGACATAAAAAAAGGCCACATCAGGTTGTAATCTGCAATTTTTTACATCGGCACAGTCCCAATGTGCCTATCGATCATAACAAATTCACAAGTCATCGGCTAATAAAAAACACATTGTGTGCGTTGAGGATGCGTAAATGCTAACAAACATTGTCACCTTGCAGCGAGGTGAATTCCAGACAAAGGATTTTATAGAAACCGAACACTGGGACAATGGTGTGGTGGGTGTAAAATGTTAAATATTGAAACGGGTCGATTCCGAGCCAGAGTGCTTTCCCGGGAAACCACCCCGCGGCGCGCGCGCCGGCGACGTCCAGTCTCATACCGCGGTACACACACAAAAAACACAATTCACATTTTTTTCTGTACGAAGCTTTATCGCGTTTTATATCGCTTCAGTATGATAAAGCACCAATAATGATGTTTCATTTCGGAACGATTTGACAAACGTCGCGCGCTTCTAAAAATTCAATGACACTCCTTTCTGTAGCGTAGATTACGATCGAGTTGTGTTTTCATATATATCTCGCATTAGTGACTCGGAATTATGGATTATATTTTTTTATATTAACCTAAGTGATCACACATTTTTTTAATATAAAAATATGCAGGTATAAGCCGTATCATCTATCTCGTTTGGAGCGCAGGTGCAAACATGCTAAGTGTATTCTTATTGTCAGAAGGGTTTCGGTTATCATTGACACTATCTCCGCTGCTCGACGAATGTTTTAGCTGTCAGGAGTGTGACGTCGCCTCGTCTCAGCGGAGTCAAACTCCGTTCTTATATGGTCACGAGTTGTCTATGTGTAGAGCCTGCACCTCCTGAGATTGAGTGATCGATTCATTGATATAACGAACAACTTTAAATAATAAAATGAATACGTGGTCAGAATTTATCCGCTTTAAAGTTCTTATTAATTGTAATTGTAATTGCGGGGTGGTAGGGTTTTACAGCCCGACTGGGTCGCAACCACCATGTATATGGCGAAAAAGCCCGTCATAGTGACTCGCTTCTGCGCGGCGCGTTTCGGGATCAGTCTGTGCATATCCAGTACCGGGTGACTTTCGTCATTTTAGCCGGCATGACAGCGGTGACTGGCGATGGATAATCTGTCTCTCGGTGGTTGCCGATGTTTTTGGATTGTATTATGCTTAATATCAGGCATAGTGCAGTCATTATGTCGTGCTTCTATAAAAAAAAAAAAAAATTACAGCGAATAATAACAAACGCATGCTCAGCCGCGGCTGTAGGTAGTAAATGTGTAATTTTTGCAGTTTTACTACTTCTTTTGGTGCGTTAGGGAAAAATGATGGGAGTAAATTTTTACGATGCACGCGCACACTGTCACGAAAAACCGACACCTTAAAATTAGCTATAGTCAACATTTTGTTTCTTTGTGTTTGTTGTTTGTATTTCTTTGTATTGAAACTTTTAATGTATTAAATACTTTTCTATTGTTAGTGTCGTTTTTTCTACAAATTTAGAATAAGGCGAAAAATAAAATTGTTGAAAGGTTTTTTATCTTGTTACGCCAAAGAACTATAACTTCTAACGTATGTACATAAGTACACACACGCTTTTTTTCTCTCTAACTGACTACGCTATTTACCTAGCAATGTCCTAACAGCTTCACCGGATTACATAGTAAATATGTAATTAAATTTAAGCTACGTATTTTTTGGCTAAAAGTGATTATAGTTCTAGATACGTTTGTCATTACTTTTAGTAGTTATTTTCAAGTTATTAATAGTTCAAGCATATTTCACGACGGCATTTCAAGAGTCTTACATTACAAATCACTGATCAGTAATGACTACTAAAAACTGTAAAATAACAATTTTACATTTATATATATTCAATTTAGTAGGTACTTATGAAAGTATCATTAAATTATTCTATACATAATACCATCATACGACGATGTAGGCGTAGCTCTATAGCGTTTGCAATGGAAGCTTGCGTCGTTAGGTGCTATCAATAAATCTAGAAACGCGTTAGAATCAATGGAAATCAATAATAGCCGACCCTGGGGAGTCGTTGGTAACAGCCTGCGAAGGTAGAACCTACGTATAACGATGATAGTTAGTATTCATTACTTCGAATAACAATGAAAATCAATGTGAAGCTTGACTATATAATTTCAGTAAAGTGGTCAGATAATTATGCATAATTTTAAATAAATTACAATAACTGACCTAATATTTAATTATTATCTTAAAGTAGCAATCTAAGACAGTATTTACATCAGATTAATGAGTATTATATTATAGAGTGAAATTTTAATATAGTGTTATCAGATACTAAAAGGTTAATAAAATTAACATAAACTTATATTTAGTAATATTAATTCATTGCTAGCAAACATTGATATTATAATATGTATACTGTATATTAGAGTTTCATTTTTTAATAAGTTCATAAGAAAAATAATCGTTTATTTGT
This sequence comes from Antheraea mylitta, assembly GCA_014332785.1. Classification (NCBI taxonomy): domain Eukaryota; kingdom Metazoa; phylum Arthropoda; class Insecta; order Lepidoptera; family Saturniidae; genus Antheraea; species Antheraea mylitta. The sequence continues at coordinate 12,737,182 of JACEII010000008.1, read as the reverse complement.
GATAACTTAACAAAAACATTTTTATTAAATAGTGCACATTTATTACTAGCTTGATATTTTCTTTTTTTTTTTTCGAACTGACTACGCTATTGACCTAGCAAGGTCTTAACAGCTTCACCGAACTACAAATTGATATTTGACGTATTAGGTGGAACTATATACTAATATAGGAATAAATTTCCTGAATAAGAAATAACTAATTAACAAACAAATGAAGATTTATGTACCGCGCTGTCGATATAAAGTAACGCTTCCTTTATGAACCTCAAAACGTCCTAATTATTTTACAACGCGGGAAGAGGCAAAACGAGAAACTCGGAGACGCCCAAACGCTCTTGTGACAGAGAATTAATTGCGCATGGCGACACATGCGGCGGAGCGCGAGGACTCGGAACACGCGGGTTTTAAAGCAGAGCGGGTAATGAATATAATCAAGTCTCATTCTGCAGTTTTGATAAAGTTTGGTATTGTATACAAACAAAGAATTTGATAATAATTATAGATCTACATTGTTTTATTTGTAATCGAAATAATAGGAATTTGCAGTGCTAATGGCACAGTTCATAGCATCGATTGAGCATTTGGTAAAGGAAAACATGGCTCGGTAGGGTTTTTTTAAATACGTCTAGTTATAGCTGATACTCTCAGATCTCAAGTTGAAAACCTGTCGCTAAGCATCGGAAGTTTTTTTCCGGTAGCTGCATTTGAGAGCCAGTTCGCCAGCAGACTTAGAGTGTTTACCATCTTAGACCATACCGCATTTAAGAGCAGAAGAGATTCTGGTAAAACGTGCTCAAATCAACCTAATAGAAATACATCAGCTAGGGTTAGTATAAAATGGTTGTATGTAAAATATATAAAAGGAAGCTATGTCTTATAATACTTAGCTAATATTTATAATATATATTCTTGAAAACAGACTGACTCATGCGTGTTTTTCATGTGACGATCGAAATTGGCTCGTGTTTTAAGATTCAATAAAAAGTTTTTTGTAGTAAACTTTTGTTCGACGAAAATCTGAATAGAAGACATTCCATGGAAATGCTATTGGCAATCCAAGTGTAGCTGGATAAATGTATCGGGCATCGACTAGATTATATTTAACTCGGGTGAAAACTTTAATCGTCACCGCGGAGCACGCGTCAGGCGAGCTGTCCGTCCGTCGTCGGCGTCGCCCGCGTGTGGCCGCCTGATAGAGAAAAAATTATGTGCCACCTCCCTTTGTTCAGACTGGACATACCTTTCAGCGAGATGCAATTAGTGTGACAGAAATAACACTCATCGATAGTTAACGGACAGCGCTATGCAATTTCAAACGGTTCACTCTCTGATCTATTTTAGATATCAAATGATAGAAACAAGAACGAGAGAAACTAACCGCTAATAAGTTTATCAATAGACCGTTTCAAATTAATAGATACTCACAAGTTGGTTTTGGTATGCCGTTACAGCTGTGAAGACACATTCGGGAAATATAAAGGTTTTGAATTCTTCTTGTTCAAGATCGGTGATCGGAGCGTTGACTGCTCCTTCTCGTCGCAGTACTAAATGAATACGAGGCTGATACTTATGCATAGAATTCAGCACTAACTGCAACAAAGATATTTGTTAGGTCCAAGCTATATAAATATTCGATAAGAAGATACTGAAACTAAGATTTTACAACACCTGTCCGTTCTTGTCCATTTCGTTGTTAGTGAGTTTAACTTTCTCGAAGGAGACAACCTGCTTGCGCAGCTGGTCGCCGGAGAAGGGCGAATCGGGGTGCGGGTAGAGGCGCGCGGGGGCGGGCGGGTCCGCTTTGCCAGCGACGAGCCACGAGGAGCGGTGGTACGCGTACCGGTACCGCTTGCCGTCCACCGGTACGACGTCTAACAGCACCGCGTACCGCGCCTCAGCCCGGCATCCACCGAATGAAACGCGTACCGTCGGGAACATCCGCCTGTGTACAAATGTTATTTGAATAATTTTCGATTGTCAAAAATGAATCTATTTTTTATTTCTGTTTACCTTTATCAAACCACACTGATCAAACTACTTTTCACGTAAATTTTTTATCAAAAACTAGTCGATTTTAAAACCGACAATAAGTGTGTAATTTTAATAATAATTCATTACGTGATTTTTTTCTTCTCTACGATAACTTTTTAGATCGTATTTGACAACTCACTTCCAACCCTAATATTTATTATTGACATTATTGTAACTTTATTTCAAACACCAGCTATCGAATGTAACTCCTTATCGATCCACCTAATTATGATTGTACTTATTCTAGTGGTAGCTGATGCTTAGATATTCCTATCACAAATGTAGTAGTGCTATGTGGAAGAAATGAAGGAATAAACATTGTAAAAATCTAAGGCAGTTGAAAGTATTACGTACAAAGATAAGAAAAATTTGAAGGCTTTAGGTTTAAAATATATGCTTAAAGTCTTCTATGCGTACCGTTATAGCTTTTATAGGATTAACGAAAAAATCAAATAGTAATTCAATGACAACTATCGAATGGTATTTAAGGTATCCGTACTAATCCAAATTCGTTGTGTATAGCGTACAGTGTAAAATAGCGTCAAGAGAAATATTTAATTCAATATAAGTTCTGCATGAACTGATAAGTTATTTTATGCATTACGTACGTACATATTATAAGCTTCCTTGTACTATTGTTAAATCAAAGCGTGTACTTTCACGTTAACGCAATTATTCGAAGATTATTTGCTTCAGGTGAACTTATCGTGGTCACAATCGATACTAACATACTTTTCCTCATTAAAGGTTCAATTTATCGCATCGCAAATTATCGCAACTAATTAGTAACACTCAATGAATCGTTTATTGTATTTATATAAATTGTGGACATTTCCATCATCTAGTAAAAACTAATGATTTTATGATAATTATAGCAATACAATGTTTGTATTCGCTTACATTAATTTCAGATTAGTTATAATTGTAACGCCTTTTTCGGACTTTTCTTAAAGATGTCGATAATCTTAAAATAAGCCCACGTTGTAGGTAAAGGGATGTCACATTTTGCAACAATAATATAGAGGGGAGTTATTTTCTAACACAAGTTTGAATTACCACTGATTTGATGATGCATTATCGCTAGTCTGTTTTGACAGATATCCATGGAATCCAGTCTCCCTATTTGTGCCACAGACAAAATTGTTTACGCTTTTTATTAATTTCATGAAGCGATTCTGATAATGCGAACATTTAATATATAGAAAAAAAAAGTAGTCCGGTGAAGCTGTTAAGACCTTGGTGCATCAATAGCGTAATCAGATCGAAAAAAAACAGGAAAAAAATGTAACATATAACTATGCTTGTGTTATTATATAAAGTTATTATTTTTGAAATGTGGTATTTCCATAGCTCTCATGAATGTTACCCGTAAGTACTCAAAGAGGGTCGCTCCTTTATATTACTTTCCCCTTCGCTGATACATTGTCAGCAATGATAAATATTTAGAATAAAAAGGTATAAAAATATCAAATCCAACATACAATACAGTTGAAAATCGAATAGCTTTCCATTTGTATATAAAGGAATATCATCAGATATTACAGTGAATTGTCTCAAGCGACTTTGAGTTTAAGCAGCCCGTCCCCTTCCCCTCCTTAACGGAGACATTCTTTAATGTCTCCCGTTGAGGAAAGACGAATGGGTATACATTTTTGTAGAGGTGTGTTTTTGTTCACTGAGTGAAATTGCTTGTCGTTGGTCGAAATAATAGCTCCTATTACACTCTTCTGTTATTGCGATTTCCTGTCGTCATTCATAATTTAAAAAGGAAGCCCGTATAAGTAAAACATCCCAAGAAAATCATTAAAATAACAAAGAAAAAAATAAGCAGAACAACGAATCGCTGATATAGAAATTACGGAAACAACTGACAGAAACTGATCGACGATAATAAACTCGTTGTAAGCAGAAAGGAGTGTTACAAAAACTGGTGTCGGTAGCGGGCGCGTGAAACACTATCTCCTGATCGACATAAAATGGTAGTCATTGAGGCGGCGAGAACGGAAACAACAAATCTTAACTTGTAAGATGAGAGTTTGAGACGAGAATTCGTCTATCGACCTCTCACTTTTTGTCCATAATGCCCGAGGCGGCCTCAGTGCGGTACACTCTTTTGTTACCATCACAACTCTGATAATTTGCCATTGGTGATTACGTAACCTGTGTATACGGAGTTCGGCTTCTGACCCGCGAATCATTCCAGAACATAACACACGCAGACCACCCAAATCGTTTGCTGGGATTGTAAACGAGTGGGTATTATTATAATATACAATACAGTTTTGATTATGTTGATCTCTTCTAGAATATTTAATGCTTCATTCACCAGTAAACGAGCATTGAATTTCAACAAAGCAAGACGCGAAATGACTTCGGGGATGTCCATTCTAATGATTTTACAAGATGGAAACGGGACGAAAACAAGAATAGCATTAATAAGATTTACACGCGTATAGTTGTGGTCGAACGCTTCGATTTGTGCGACTCTCTTTATAGAATCAACGATGGTGCACGCTTTTGAGCAGAGAGAATTGCGCGCGCGTTAATGGCGACACTCGACGCACTGCGCGATATATTACCGCAATGATATATGACCACCGAAGTCGTTCATCATTCTACCACCCAAAAGTTAGCGGAAAAGCGAGCGAAAACAAAATGACAACGAGACTCGCATGTGAACCGCTTTAATGAGCAGACACTGAAGACAGAAATAAGAGGCACCCGTTTACAACGCTATTTTATTGTTATGACATTGTTAAAATGCAATCCAGGGCTGAAATTTAAACGTGTTTCGTAAATTTAATATACTGTCACTCGAACCTTTAATAATAGATATAAACACTTTCAGAAAAAAACAACAATTCGGAAACAGTATCTAATTAGCCGAAATTGTCACATAACAACAATTAAATTACAATTTACAATTATGTGTTAATTATTGTAATGTAAATTAAGTTATGAAGACAGTGTAAAATTAGTAAATAGACGTTGGATGTCCAACGAGCGCGAAGAATGGCAACGGTGCGCAAACGCATGCAGTCTTAATTAGAGAGTCACGAAGCGAGGTGCTAACTCGTCAATCATTGTTTCCCTTCGTGACGCATTTGATGAATCTCTTTTATGGATGATTGGAACCCCTTCACCCGTTACATCCTTTAGTTCGTTTTATTACATTTCATATTAATCAATAGAAAAAAAAAACCTGTTTAGAAACATACAACCAACAAGTGGGCAAGGTTATTAGCAAAAGAAAATAAATATTAAGCGCACATAAGCGTTGGAATTAAAGTCTATCTTTTACACGTTAGAAATATTGTGTAGATATCTTAAGCTATAAATTGAAAAGTCATGTCGTATAACTTAGGCTGGAATTATGCAATAGAAATCTATGCACACCATTAGCGCAATGTTATCACATCGTGATTAGGGCCCGTCGCGCAGCCAATCCAAGCTCGCCGCCATCTAATTATACAGGAAAGCGCTTTATTAATAGCAATTACACCCTGCCGCCATATTGCGAACGCGATTTAATTAACTTGATCCGTTGATTAGACGCAGATGGCGCGAGATTGCGAATGCCGACCCGGGCGCTCATTAGCGCAGTTTTGACGCTAGACACCACAGTGGTATCTTGTAACTTGATACCGTCGACGATGAATTCAAGTAGATTTTTTCACTAGTTAGTGATTTAATACAATTATGACAATTAAAAATGTAATCTCTGTAGTACCTATTTTGAATGTCAAGGCCAACATTTGTATTCTTTCAACATATTTTTCTGTAATGTCAACATTTTAGTATATTAACAACATTCTGTCGCGTCCATAGAGTTACAACAAATTAAACTCAATAGATAATTGTTACCGTTATACTTATATATTTCTAATTTATATATTAAGGATTTGTCTAGATTTTAACATTGTCTAGTTTTAGTGTGAAATAAAAAAAACATAACAATGAATAACTTTAAAATCATATATTAAAACAAAACAAAATGTCGTTAATGGGTTTATACAAGGTTCTTTATTTTACTGTTACTTTTACTCAAAGGTAGAAAAAAGTATAAGGTACTTAAGCGTATTCTTGTATTCTGCTATACAATCACAATAATAACGACTATGCAGAAACAAGATTTTGTTAGCCGAGAGTAGCGCAAACAAGTCGGACCGATCTGTCAATTGGTAGTTAACAACAAAACTTGCTGTAAGCGTCCAACAGCGTTATCATCCGACATGAAATATTCATTGGCCACCGACACGGATTGTTGTCACTGGAATTATGCAGAAATCACTTAAGGCCCACAAACGGGTACACTATTAACGGTAATACGCAGTAATAGCCGTCGGAATCATGTCGACATTATTTGCAACACGAATATTGTTGCGATACAATGTATAATCTCATTCAAGCAATGTCATTATCAAAATTGTTACGCGTTACAATATATTGAGGAGGAAAATATTGTCTTTTAACTATTACACAAAATATTATTTTAATAAAACATTTTCTGCGTGCTATATCTAACATGGCTGATGAATTTAAATTCTTACTTTCTGTAATATTTAAAAAAATATTGCTTGACAAAAGCCTCATGTAGTCTAAAATAAGCTTTGAAGATTTCGTATACGGGGACCCGTTGATATTAAGTTTTAGGTTGTTTATGTTAAGAGAACCGTGATAATATTGTATATTATATCCAAACCCCAACCGGCTGCTTATAGCGATTAAAAAAATGTTATGTAAGGTAAGAGGGATGACGCAAGTTAGGAAATAGCATTCCTTTTCTGGGATTGAAATCTCTAATTTTTTATGCTGTTTTAAAAAATGGAATGAAAATGAAAAATGACTGACACATCCAGGTATAGCCCAAACTGTTAGAACTGTGACAATTTGCATGGGGATTATTTTTACTCTATGAGCGATCACTAAGGATTTTTAAAGATTCAACATTTAAAAGGTGGTGAAAGAGGTAATGAAAGTTTTTATAAAAATCAGTAATTTTCCGTCAGTCAGTTATTTCATTATATAGTACCTGGGCGACCGAGCTTAGCTCGGTTCTTTAAAAAAGATTTTTAAATTAAAATAAACCGTTAGGTTTGCCCTATAAAATTATTATTTTTTTGTACAAAAAAAGTTCTGCTATCAACCGGATTTTTTTTCGAAATGACTACGCTATTGATCCAGCAAGGTCTTAACAGCTTCACCGGACTACAATGTCACTCGGATTCGAACTGTGGTTACACGGATTTTCGAAGAAACCCATTTTCATCTGAGCGATATTTCTTTTTACAGCGACGACAAATTTACCTTTATATTCTAGCTATATTATTTAATTGCCTGAAAACTCAGTTAAAAAAAGTTTTCTATCAATAAAATCTAGCAAGATCGATTTATCGTCCCCGAAACTACCTACATACTAAGTTTCACGGAAATGGATGACGCCGTTACTGAGATTCTGAATATATACAAATATATAAATATACAAGAATTGCTCGTATAAAGGTATAAGATATAGATCTAAAATAAAGAGTCGAGAATAATTACTGCATACAAAATGTTTGCGAAACTGCTAAAAAATTTCTAGTGGAGTGCAAAAGGGACTACATACTTTGGACCTATATAGAATCTATACCAATATTATA